>PVIA01005947.1:0-105959 GCA_004024845.1 Tonatia bakeri | reverse complement strand
TAATGTAATTATGATGTGCCTTGGCATGTTCCTCCTTGGGTCCAACCTCTTTGGGACTCTTTGAGCTTCCTGGACTTCCTGAAAGTCTATTTCCCTTGCCAGATTGGGGAAGTTTTCTTTTAATATCTGTTTAAATAAGTTCTCAATTTGTTGCTTTTCCTCTTCCCCTTCTGGTACCCCTATAATTCAGATGTTGGAACGTTTAAAGGTGTTCTGGAGGTCCCTAAGTCTCTCCTCATTTTTTTGAGTTCTTGTTTCTTCATTCTTTTCTGTTTGGTTGTTCCTTTCTTCCTTCTGGTCCACTCCATTGATTTGAGCCCCAGTTTTCTTCCCCTCACTATTGGTTCCCTGTGCGTTTTCCTTCATTTCTCTTATCGTAGCCTGCATTTGTTCATCTAATTTATGTCCAAAGTCAACCAATTCTGTGAGCTTCCTGATCAACAGTGCTTTGAACTGTGCATCTGGTAATTCGACAATTTCTTGGTCACTTAAAAAAATTGGTTCTGGGGCTTTCAAATATGTTTGAGCCATCTTTTTAATTTTCCTTTGGTTTGGATGCAGCTGTTGCGTAAGGGCGGCGGAGCCTTAGGTGTTCACGGGGCGGGGCACCCCAGTCTCTGGGTTGTGACATGTATGTGGGGGCGGGGTCTGAGAGGGAACAATGGCGCCTGCTCCGCTCTCTCTAGGACTTCCGTCCCCTCCACTGCCTCCCACAAGCAAACTGGGCCCTTGCTGTGCTGGCTCCCGGGCGGTGGGCTGGTGCACTTTCTCGGACTCTGTGGGCGTCCCCGAGAAGTCTCCTGTGAGGCTGGGAGAGTCTCCCGGCCTCAGCTCCCAGACGGGGCTCTTAAGCTTTGAAATGCTGCGGCGCTGCCCGTTTTCACTTAGTTCGTGCGCAAGCGTGTGGCTGCGGACAGCCAGCTGCCCTGCGCCCCTCACTGGGACTGCTAGTCGGCTCCGCGCTTCCGCGCCCAGCGTCCGCCACCGGTCCGTCCGCTGCCGTCTGCGCCCTGTGCACCGCGCCTGCCAGCCAGCGCCTCTTCCCGCCGGGACCCCTCTCCGCAGGCCTCCCGACTCCGCTGCTCCTTACCGGTCTGGATGTACTGGAGCCCGACTTCTGTTCAATTAATTTCTCTCTGTTCTGGTTGTTAATTGTTTCTCAATCTTTGTTGTCTTCAGTCTTTGTTGTGCGAGGAAGCACAGTGCGACTGCCTATGCCTCCATCTTGGCCGGAACTCCCGAACTTGTTACCATACTGTTTTTCACAGCTGCTGCACCATTTTGCATTCCTGCCATCAGTGTACATCCTTGCCAATAATTATTATTTTTTGTTATTTTGTTTTGATAATAGGCAGCCTGTGGATATTGTGGTTTTGATCCTCATGGAATTTTTTAGCACCTTTGTTGAAAATCAGTTGACCGTTAATGTAAGGATGTTTTCTGTGTGTATTGGGGCATGCTCTCGTTTTCCTGGCAGGCAGTCTGTGCATCTCTGCCTTCTCCTTTACTGTCTCCTTGTTAGTAAGAAGTGAGACGGTGCCTTCTTGGGCCTTTCCTGGGCATGTGCCTGCCTTCCATATATATGTGGCCTTCTGGTTTCCCAGGAATATGTCAGAACTTTTCAGAGTCCTGTGAACATCTTATTTTCCAGTTTCGATCAGTTTCTTTGCTCCAGTTGTTATTGCCATCACAGGCAGCTTCGGTGTTAATCAGTTTTCCCTGATTCGTTTTGATCATGGCTTCATGGTAAAGGGTCTTGCGCCAATCATGCTCTGAATCAGATCGAATAAAGACAAATTTTGTGATGGAGGTGGAGTTCAGTTTTAGGATATACCAGACAGGTCAGACAATAATGGGTCTTTGGAAATGGGGGTTTTTACTGAGCTGCAAACTTGTTCAACTCTTTTCAGGAGCTGTGAGGCTGCTGGTTTTCAGACTACTATCATTGGGAGGCTGTTGGTTTTCAGTTGGTGAGTTGGAGATGGAAATAGGGCACAGGAAAACAATAGAAAACTTAGATTCAGCTGTTTTCTTCAGGAATACCCCTTGGATTGTTGTAAGCCTTTATAATTTCCAGAGTTTTGAAAAATGTGTTTTTGACAATGTTTTCTTTGTGTCTTTGGAGGAGCAGATGCTCTGAGTTCCTTATTCTGCCATTTTTGAAGGGCTACTCTTCTCTCTGATTTTTTGATTTGCAGTATTTTCTCTCTTTGGAAGTCTTGGTGACATTTTAAGAACTTTTCATAGTCTCTTCTTTCCTCTAAGTTGGGTATATGTGTGTCTGCTCAATATAAAGAGTATTGGAGCCCTGACTGGTGTGGTTCAGTGAATTGAGCACTGACCTATGAACCAGAGGGTTCATAGGTTCCCAGATTCCCAGGGTTCATAGTTTCCCATAGGTTCGATTCCCAGATGGGGCACATACCTGGGATGTGGGCCAGGTCCTCGGTAGAGAGTGCTCCAGAGGGAGAAACATCAATGTTGATCATTCTCCCTTTCCCTTTCTCTCTCCCTTCCTCTCTCTAAAAATAAATAAAATCCTTTAAAAAAAAGTATTGGACTAAAAAGCCAATGAGAAGGTCTGAGTGTGTGTTTGAGGTTTGTTGACTGTGAGATTACTAGTGTTTGTTTCTAGGAAATTACTTTAAATTTATATTATAAAACATTCTAGGAAGGAATAATTAGACCTACATCTTACAGTAAAATAAATGACAATTGAATTGAAGAGTTCAATATAAAAATCAGAAAAACCTGGGGAAATGTTATTATTAGTTATACTAGTAAAGAAATTGATTTTAAATGTGAGGTTTAAAGATTTAAAATTAAAATTGAAAAAAAAATTGTGGCTTCAGATGGTAATCATTAGTCATGTATTTAATGTCTTCAAACATATAAAACTCATCCTTTTAGACTTTTGCAAATTCATAGGTCCCAATAGGAGCATTTTATAGTGCTGTACTCAGAACTAGCAGACAGAAACTATTTCTAAGGAATCCTTGGTTGATACTACTAGACTGTCAGGTGACTGGACCACCTGAGGTAGTAACTTAGATAGGAGCCGTTGTATAGGCGTTTTGTGCAGAGGTTAAGGCAGCTGGTGAAACAGGAATATGAAAGTAGAGGAAAAGGCCTGCCTGCCTGAGGGATTCTGAATTAAGGTGCAGGTACCAATAATAGTAATCTTTTTAGCATTCTCATACCTAGCTGTTTGGGCTTTCCAGTTGTGGGTAATGTGGCCACAGTGAGCAAACATTATCACAGATAGAGAATCTACAGATTGTTCGACAGTTGACATTGATAATTGATAATAGTCTCCCAGGAATAGAAGAAATAATTGTCTCCTTCTAGAAATTTCATGAACAACCAGAAAAGAGGTATACCTTGTTCCTAATGTGCAAATTTGCAGGCGTACTCATGTCAGAGGTGGTAGTTGTGACACAATAAAGTGGTAACTTGGCCATGGCATGCCCTGGCAACCTGTTTATTGATATTATTGATAGGCTTATTAAGCTGTTGGAGACCGTTGCTGCATATAAAAGGGAAGGTGATAGGAACATCATAAAATTGAGTCTGTGGCATCTTTTCAGATCTTTAGTAACCACTGTATTTGAAAATGAGTGATAATTATATCTGGTCCTGAGATGACAAATAGATTTTCAGTTTAATGCCAATTTTGATTAATTGGTAGTGGCTGCCCAGAGCAGCTTTAAGAAGGATTCTGAGGCTACATCTGGACTAAGGTGGAAGGATGGGTTGAAAAGATTATTGATATCTACCATGGAGTGGGAACAGGGAGAAGTCTGTCAGACTAGTTCATCCCTTTCATTTTACGTCTATTTGGTGATGTGTATTTTTAGCTACCCTGTCACTTAGAATTCTAAGTAGAATAGAATGATGTAGAAGTGAGTAGAAGCTCAAGAAAGTAAGACCTATGCACATTCTGCGTCCAGCTAGCTAGCTTTGCTAGGTTCGGTGAATGAACTAATGAACGAGACCAGAATGAGTGAAGTAAAGTTTTCCTTAGTGAGGGAAAGGGATGGAATTATTAGGCACCAGCTCTTTCACACAGTGGTGTAACTCTCCTATATGACGTAGTGCTTGATGTGTACAGAATACTAAAAGAATACTGTTTCCATCTCTACCCCCAAGGACGGTTTGTAAGAAACTGCTAAAATTTCTACTTTGCTCCCTGAAATAGGTGACATAGGTTTGAATGCAGAAGTACAGTACCTTGCAATTTTAACTTTTATACTTTTTCAAATGTATCTGTGTTTTGCTTGGGAAAGCCTCTTTTTTCTTGACTTCCTTTCTCCCCTCCACCCCCAATTTTTCTCTCATTTCTGGGTCATTAGTCTGGAGTATTGAGTTTTGCTTCCGTTTAAAGGTCAAGGTGATAGGGAGGGCTGGAGCAGTGGACTGGGATGGGAGTAAAAGGCAGAAAACTATACTTGAACAACACTTAAAATAAAAATAAATAAATAAATAAATGTCAAGGTGAAAATGATCCTTTAATAGAAAGTTAATGTTATGTTAACTTTTTTAAGCTGAAGATTATCCAGTCACAATGTTTGTTTCTAGAGAAATTATTTATAGCATTTTTTAATTAAGCTTTAAGTCAGAGAAAGAAAAGGCTTTGTATTGTTATATTGGAGCATTTTGAAAGTCTTTATCCTAAGTCATTAGCAGTCTGTGCTTCAGAAAAATGAGAAATATATGCCTTTCATCATATATATATGTTTTATATAGAGCAATAAATTTAATATAATGTCTGAAAGCATGGGCTCTGGATTCTTAAAGTCTCAGGGCTGGCATCTCTACCCTGTGTCACCTTATGCAAGCTAAGGGGGCCTTGATTTCTTTATCTGTAAAATAGGGATGATATTAATCCCTTGTAAGGCTGTTGTAAGGGTTAAATGGGATCTTTCAGTTAGATCCCATAGGTCAGTGCTTGACCTATAGTAAGTGCCCAATTATTGTTGGCTATTGATATTATTGTTAATATATTGTTTTGTTATTAGGTGGGTTTGTGTCAAAGATATTTTTCGGTAATGGTTAATAGTTTTTATATATATTTATATATATATATATTTTTTATACAGATTGAATGTAATTTTTACAAAATTTGATGAAGTCCAAAAATCTGGAAACATGATACAATCTGCAAATGGTGAGTAGAAAAAGCAGTTATTCTATTTTGCTTTTAAATTTAATGTCAGTAATGCTTATGCTGTTTCTGAACAGCTGAATTTGATATCTTGCTAGATTTGATTTCTATGTTTTGAAGACTTAACCTCCATTTTCTCACTTTTTGAGGCCAGAAACTGTAGGGTTGTCATTGACATTTTTTCACAATCAATCTTGAGTCCATCGGCTACTCCTGTGGGCTTTACTTGTAAAAAATATATCTAGAATCCCAGTGATTCTCACTGTAACTGCTACTGTTCTCTTATTGAAAGCTGTTACTGTATTTTACCCATGTTCTCATGGTAGCCTCCTAACCAATATCTTTGCATTTACTCTCTCCCAACACCAACTGTCATTTCCAAGTACCAATCAGAGTAAGCCTTTTGGAATATAACTTAAGGGGCATTAATTCCCTATCCAAAATCTTCCAGAGGTTTCGTGTTACACAGAGACAATTCAGTGGCTCACCATGGCCCACCAGACTCTGCATGATCTGATGCTGATCACCATTCTGATTACATCTTGTATTATTCTTCCCTAAAATTATCTTGGCTCCCATCCCATTGCCCTCCTTGCTAATTTTGAACATTCTAAACCTGTCCTGTTTCAGAGCCTCTGTGCTTATGATTTCTTCTGCTTGAAACATTGTTCCCCTGTGTCATCAGACCGTCTTCCTCATTCCATCCAGATTTCAACTGTAGTGTCACTTCATTACAAGGTCATCTGGAATAGCACACCCAGATTTCTAAGGCAACACTGTGCTCTCATCCTGCTTGGTTTACTTTCTTAGTGCCTATCCCTATGAAGTATTTTTTTGTAAATATTTTATTTACATATTTTATTCATGAGGACAAGAACTTTGTTTTATTACTTTCTTTATCTTTGCTCTCTCAGAAAGTCCCTGGCATATGGTAGGTATGTGATAAATATTGTTGAAAAAATAAAACAATAACTGAAATTTTAATTTTGACCTATTTTTTCCAACATTTGTATTCCTTTTACTGTAGTTTGTGATGTTATTTGAGGACAAGTGGGTAATTCTTGTGATTCCAGAAAGGGAAGAAAAGACAAGAGTGAATTACTGTATAAATAAAGTCATCAGAAAGACATTTGCTCACAAGAATTTTGCATTGTAGCTATTTTAGAATTGCTGGGGAGCTTAAATCATTGCATAGCTTTCAAAATTTGAATATCTTGAGCTTGTAAAAAAGTTTGAGTGATTTTCCCCAGAGTGACATACAGGTGAGGAAGGGCAAAGCCAGAGCTGGTATAGGTCTTTGGACTAAACTCCGCTGTGTACCTACCACTATCAGTAAAGAATTTGTCTTTAGATGGCATGTTTCTTAGGAAATGTTTGAAGTGTTCTAAAACTGCTTTCATTGATTCCCTTTATTTCTTTTTAATATGTTTATAAAAAGAATATTTACTATAATTCAGTGATTACCAATAAATAAGATTTCATTTTTTTCATACTCCCATTAATTCATTTTCCTATAATTATGTATTTGTATGTGATTTTATTTATGGTATAGTTTCCGCATATTGTCCTCTACTTTTGTATTTACTTTTATATGTGCTTTAAAAAATGTAGCATTGGTATTGCTGGGATCAGAACTGTGGCCTTTGGAGTCATGCTCCAGTGATGAGTGAGATGATGGTGTGAGTGGGCAGGGCTACCCAGCTAGTTGCTAGATACATGCTTTCAGTTGTGTGTGTATATATATGTTTGTGTAGTTTGTATGGTTTTTCAGTTCAAAACTTGCTGGCACCAAGATGGAAAGCACTGGGCAAGGATACAGTAGTGGTGGCAGAAAAGTGAGTTTGTGCTTCGTAGCCTGTCTTACAATTATGAAACCGTGTCTCCTTATAATACTGGCACTGGGGAGAAGGACCACATTCATGTTGGAGGCCTCGCCTGTGAGCAGGGGTGCGGGGATAAGGAATAGCTTTAATGAACATCACTCATTTGATTTAACCATCAAGAGTACCAAAATCCTGTGGCACTGGGTATATCATAGCAACATTTTTTTCTAAACATTCTGGTGTAAATATTGTCCCCAGCTTTCCTTATTTTTGTGTGATACATTTGTGTGTGCATGTGTGTATGTACTTATGTATGAATATGTGATATGTGTAGGGATAGGTTGGAGAAAGAAAGCAGTTCTTTTAGTCATCTATGTTAAAAATAGCAGATGGTAAGGAAGCTTTAACTTAAAACTGGAGGCCTATAATTTTTTTTATTACACAGGGTGAGCAAAAGTAGATTTACAGTTCATATGGAAAATAACACAAAAATTAATTAATAATACAAGAATTGTGATCTGTTTTGTGACTCACAAATGTAAACCTACTTTTGTCCTACTCTGCATATATGTATTATTAGTATTTTAATTATTAAAGCCCAAATAGAATAACCTAAAGGCATATGTTTAAAGATTTCAGAATTCCTAACCCAAATAAATTTAGTCTGTTTACAGTAATGTTGAGAGACCCGTAAGATATTTAATAGCTGTCAAAAACCTAAAGAACAGCCTGATTTCCTCTTTGAATGTTTAGATAGCAGAGAGAAACCACAGTAGCCATGGATAAATCCCATCTCCCTCTTCTAAAGTTTGCTTTTTTGCCCAGTGACTCCCTGAGCAGCCATTTTTTGAACTCTTCCAGACTTCAGACCATTGGCTGCTCTACATTTTCTCAACCTGTCCTTCCTTTGCTTTGCCCATGTTTACTCTGTAGACAGCTTAGTTTACAATCTTTATGGGCTTTCTTATTAGTTCTGGGAGTTTTTGTAGATTCCTTAAGATTTTCTGCATAGACAGTTGTATCATTGGTAAAAAGGACCAGTTTATGTCTTCCAGATCTGTGTGCTTTTTATTTCTTTTTCTTGCCTTATTGTACTGGCTAGAACTTCTACTACTGTGTAAAATAGGAGTGGGGAGAGTGGATATCCTTGCCTAGTTCTCAGTTGTAGGTCTTTCACAGTTAAGCCTAATGCTAACTGTAGGCTTTTTTGTAGATGTTCTTCAGCAAGATGAGTCAGTTCTTATCTATTCCTGTTTATGCGAGTTTTTAATCACAAGTGGGATTTGAGTTTTTTAAAAATCTTTATCAGATTATAAATGTTGGATAGGATTCATACCCAACATTTATTTTTAAATAGTAGAAAACCCAGTGGCTTTTTGTATATTCTCGGAATTGTGCGATTATCACCACTCTCTAATTCCAGAATAGTGTCATCAGCCCTGGAATAATAAATAGCTTACTAGCTATTTATGTGCTTACTAGCACTGCCTATTTCCTCCTTTTCCCAGTCCCTGACAACCTACATTCTGCTTCTAATGGATTTGGCTATTTTGGATATTTTATATAAGTGGAATTATACAATATATGTTTTTTTGTGTACAGTCTCTTTTACTTAACATAATGTTTTCAAGGTTCATTCATGTGGTAGTATGTATCAGTATTTCTTTCCTTTTTATGGTATTTTATTGTATTGATATATATCACATTTTGTTAATCCATTCATCCATTGATAAACATTTGGATTGTTTCTACCCTTTGGGTATTGTGGATAGCGCTGCTTTGGACACTTATTTACAAGTTTTTGTTTGAACACCTGTTTTCATTTCTTCTGAGTATATATACCTGAAAGTAGAATTGCTAGATCATAGGGTCATTCTGTGTTTGACTTACTGAGAAACTGCCATCCACAGTGGCTTCCCCATTTTATGTTCCCATCAGCAATATGTGAGCTTTCTAAATTCTACATATCCTCTTCAACAAAAACAACAGAAAATCAGAAACATTTTTCCTTTAAAAAAATATAGTCATCTTAGTACGAAATGGCATCTCATTTTGGCTTTGATTTGCATTTCCCTAGTGGCTAATGGTGTTGAGCATACTTCATGTGCATGTTGGCCATGTGTAGATCTTTCTTTTGGGAAATATTTTTGAGTTTTTTGCCCATTTTTAAACGTTTGTCTTTTTGTTGGTTAGCTCTAAGAGTTCTTTTCATATTCTGGATGCATGACTCTTTAGCAGGTGTATGATTTACAAATGTGTTTTCTCATTTTGTGGGTTGTCTTCTTGCTTTCCTGGTGTTTAATGTTTTTAATTTTGATGAAGTCTAATTGTCTTTTGTTACTTGTGAACAGTAATGGTCTTGAGTAAGAAGTAAAAGCTCTGGATTTGAGCTAACTTGAAAGAAGCTATTAACGTAATAGCAATATTCTTAGGAAAGAAATAGGTTTCATCCTAGGTTGTATTTTTTTGACATTCAAAATTACTTTCTAAGATGTGTAATTGATTATGATTACATAAAACCTAGGGTCTTAATTTTTTTAAGTGTAAGAATTGTGACTAAATCATCAATTAAAGAACAGCTGAATAGCAGTTAGCCCTGTCTGTAATAGGATATTACATATTTGTATAATTCTTTTATGTTGCTAGATTACTCAAAGGCCTTTTGGCTTTTAGTGGCAAGAATATGGGAGTTAGCCCTGGCTGGTGTGGCTCAGTGGATTGAGTGCCTGCCTGTGAAACAAAAGGCCACTGATTCAATTCCCCGTCAGAGCACATGGCTGGGTTGCCCGCCAGGTCTCCAGTTGCGGGCGTGGAAGAGGCAACTGATTGATGTTTCTCTCCCCCTCTTTCTCTGTCCCTTTCACCCTCTCTAAAAATAAATAAATAAAATATTAAAAAAAAAAGAATGTGGGAGTTAAAAATACGTTGTTTTATAGATGTTTCTTTTTCTTTTTTCCGTCTTCATATAATTAGAAAACTCCATGGCACAAAAATTATTTTTTCTTCATGGGTTTCAAAACCAAATTATTTTCTACGTAAGCTTTTTTAAAGAAAAAAATCATACAGATATGCTTATGTTCATGGGAGAATTGGATTTTTGCATGAAAGAGCCGGTAATTATAGACTTCTAAGTGTCCTTCATCTGCAGTCGCTTAATGATCTTAAATTGGATTTGATTGAAATGAGGCCCACGTACATTAATTTGGTTAAATATGCTCATGCATTTGAGTTTTGTAAGCAAAACTAACATGTTTATGAGGGAAAATGAAAATCTCATGCTGGTAAATTTGTGAAAATTTCATAATTTATAGCTAAAGAAAAAGACTTACTATAAACTATAATTTATAGTTTGCCAACATAACTATAAACTAGATAAGGGATCATCATAAAATTATTGACCTTTGTACATGAATGTATCTGGAGTATCATTTTGCTGCCAAATGAATCTTGCTTTATGTCTTTTTGCTAAAATAATTTTATAATTTGAAAAATGTTAGATATCATTTCTAAGTTGCTGGAAATGAGAAATACTTATGCAAGTCTGAAAACAAATAGATTGATGATGAATGGTAAGGTAACATCTGAATCGTCGTCCAGTGTAGCCTGAACAAAGCATACGTTTAAAAGTGAATTGACTGCCTTTTCTTTATTAAGAAGCCAAGCATTTATTATTTTGCATAGTTTTTAAAAACAGTGCTGATAATGAGTTCCCAATCCCTTCTGTGCTTGTTTGTTGGACTGTGCCAAGGTTTGGTATTCTGGTTCAGTGTCTTAGGAAAGTGTTTCCATAGTCACAGGTACAGGGATAATCTATTATAAAGCTGACAAGTGTGCTTGCTGTGCTGTGCTAAGAAGATTACCTAAAATAGCCTGGAAGTGACTGTTTCTGATAAAAGCTTAAGCTGCAACTGGCAGCTTCCTTTATCTTCTTTGTGGAAATAAGATTGCTTTTGACATTGTTCTTATTTAAGGTTTATGTTAGTAATGTTGTCCTCTGTTTTGGGGGGGTGGGGGTGGAAATCAGATAGCTGGTTAAAAAAAACAACAACTCACACCAGTTTTAAAGAAGGCAGCCTTACAAGTAGAGTCAGATGGAGAAGGTTCACCTCCCACCCAAGCCCTCTCTGCCCCCGTTTAAAAACACCATGGTTATAAATAGTCTAGGCTTCTATTTTGGAATGGGGTAGCCATTGTCATCAATTAAAGGGAGCTGGATCAGACTGAAGAAGTCAAATGGGTGGAGAGTTTGCTGATGCTTAAGTTGCTGTGAGTAGACACAATGTTCAGAGCGCTGGTTTTACTTGTGCCAAGATCACTGACAAACATGACTACTGGGAAAGGTAGGCTTTTCTAGTCTACTCTGGAATTTTGTAACTTTTACTGCTTAACTAGGAAATATAAAATATTTAAGTATTTAAGATTTTATAATTGCTTTGGTAACTAAAATTGTGGCTGAAACTTATGAAAATAATTGCTGTGAATACTTGCATTTAGGCAGGGGAAAAACTGAAACCTACAGATGTATTCATGTTAACCTTTGGGCACTAGAGAGGTGGAGTAGGTACATTAAACTTAGGTTAGCTGTGTTTTCATCAGCCTTCTTTTACTTTCAGTTTTTTTCTGCTCTTGTGTTCACAGTATATGGGTCATGATAACAATTTGCAAGGCATTTGTTAGTAAGTATAAGTTATTTTAAAAGGAATATAATGGCTGAAAAATTTCTAAGGTTTTTTAGTTTTTCAGCAGTGGGCAGAGGAAGAACACAGATAAATCATAGCGTGCAAGGGTGTGTTGCCTCTGTCTGGAGAATCATTTTATAAAATTTTTTAAAGATTTGCATTTTTTAAATATAAAAATGGAACCAAAAACAACAACGGAAGTATTGTTTTAAAAAATCCTTACTGATTAGCCTTCCGTCTTTCCATGGAGGATTGGCCCCTATTTTGCAGTTTAAAATGATTTTGAAAGAACTCCCTGTGAACGAGGTTTGTGTTTGAAGGTAGAGTGGAACTGATGGAATGGGACAGCTTGCATCACTGTCTTGCTTTCCTGTGGGATGGTTTCCTGGCAGGTTTTTAATTTGTTGTTCCTGCAGCTGAAACAAAATATAATACCAATGATTCTACCACTAAACAGGAAATTTGCTGTATTTATTTTGTAGGGGATTGTTAAGGTATGTGTATTTATCTTCTTAAACTAAATTTGATTCAGTTTTGTGAAATGGTCATACTGAAAGATGCCACATTTCTGCTTGTTAGTTATATTTTCATTTTGGGAATTTAAAGGATAGAGGATATTCCTTTTCATTTCACCCCTCATACAAGATAATTATATTATCTTGTATTCAAGTTAAGCTACTGTAGGAAATCAACCTGGCCAAGAGAGTTAAATAATTCACGTTCTGAAGTGACCTCTTTAGATCCTTCATTTGAGAATTTCAAAGTGTGTTACTTATAAAAGTAGCATTTTTCTTAAGTTGTATTGTGAATTGTTTCTTTAAACAATAGGGCAAAATAATTGTGGAAATCTACTAATTTATTAAAGGCCATGGAGAGAGCCTGTAGATCTGAGTACAGAATAAAGACTTAACTCTATAATTCCTTTCAAATTGCCTACTTGAAATACAAGCTTAGAATTTTTGGTAACTTTTACCCTAAGTAACTGCAAATATAGTAGGAAATAAGGATTAAAAACTGTTTCTTGCAGAGGTGGCATATTTGAATTTTCCTCTAACAATCCATGGTTAATAAAGACCATTAACAATCTGCAAAATATACCAACAATTCTACCACAATTGTATATAGAATATTTTAGTATTTTTTCAAAACACTTTCCTGGGTGTCTTTTGCTTGTGCTTGTTTTATGATCCTCACAGCAGCTCCATGAGCAGTAGGCAGGGCAGCTTTTGAACATGGATGCAGAGGCTTCAGGTTTTCTGTAATTGTGTTGATGGCTGGACAGTGAGCAGAGTCTTGGACTCTGTCATCTTAGACCAGTCCTCCATCCAGCAAACCCTGTAGTCAAGCTTATTGCTTCCTCTTTATTGTTGTGATAAAACTTTGACTTTATTTGATTCTGAAATTGTATTATCTTCAATAGTTGCCTTAGGGAGTAATTAAAAAATTGAAAGCATTGGAAGAGATACTAATAAAATAGACACTAGCACTAAATAACCAAGTTTTAGACACTTTGATAATGTGATTTTCCTAGTCACTTGTTTGCCCAGTTGATAGAGGGTCAGGGGGTATAATTCTAGCAGAAGAAATAATATTATAAACATGATGAGTTTGTTTTTAAAATCAGTTTGGTACTGCTGAAGGGGAGAACGTTGTAGGGGAAGATGGACAAGGGCTTTGTGTGCTCTTCTAAGAAACAGGTTTGTATTGTAGGCCATTCACTTCTCAGAGTTAAAGTTTAGAAATTGGGTGGGCGTGGGTAAAGAGATTGCAACAATGTGGCCAACTTTAATTTTACCAAATATAAAAACAAAACAAAATCCCACCTATCTCTTGGTCTTTCATAAAACAAGGGCTTTGACACCAGTAAAAAAATAAGAAAGATGTAATTTAGAATGAAGGGTAGTCCTTTAAGTGAACAAAATTTAACTCTGATAAATTTACAGGTTTTACCTTACAGTTCTCAGTTTGGTGCAGACTGGTATAAACCGTCCAAGAATGTCACCAGTACTTTAAGTGTTTTTTGTGTCTACATGACTGGTATAAGTGACTTTGGGACAGGAATGAGTAAGTGTGTGAACTTTGGACTCCCTCAGACTGCAGCTGAAAGAGCAGTGTATGACCTGCACCGGCAGCTTGTCTCTCAGCTTTGATTTTTTCACACACAGTTTGGGGATAACAATTCCTGCACTAATAGGAGGAGTAAATGAGATGGTGCATGTAGATAGCTTGGCATAGGACTTAATCCATAAATATCATCCTACGTGTTACAAGGACGTAATCCACTGTGGCACCTCTCCACTGTAGGTAGGCTGTTGGGAGGTGAACATTGGACTGGTGTTTAAAATGATGGTTGATGTTTTTGCTTATATATAGAAAGATCTTTTTTTTAAAGATTTTATTTATTTATTTTTAGAGAGGGAAGGGAGGGAGAGAGAGAGAGAGAGAGAGAAACATCAATGTGCGGTTGCTGGGAGACATGGCCTGCAACCCAGGCATGTGCCCTGACTGGGAATTGAACCTGCGATGCCTGGTTCGCAGCCTGTGCTCAATCCACTGAGCTACACCAGCCAGGGCTATATATAGAAAGATCTTTAAAGAAAATCCAGATGCAGAATCAGGGGTATAAAATCTCCTAAAAGGAAACTACCACCCAGGGCCCAGATCTTGGTTTCCAATACCACCAGAGCTCCTTGGGTAAATGGCTGGTTCTAGGGCTGGGGCAGGGAATATACCCAGTATGCCTGGTACATCTTGTATGCCAGAGGCTAAAGAAGGGCTCAGGCAAAACAAAAAAGCAAAACAAAAATCAAAACAAAAAGTAGTCATGCGGGTGTGTCAACTGAAAGATTCCCAATGTTCAAAGATGGAACAGTCTGAGCCGGTGAGTCCATACTGATAAAAAAAGAATGATTGAATAAATACATAAGTGGGGGAGAAGAGACAAATCTCCCATGTGGAGTTATTCCAAATCATTTTTGCAACTATGCCACCCTGGGAGAGGAGAGCCTAACTTCCCACGCTGTGGTTGATGTGTGTAGTGACTTCTTCCAAAGAGTGCAGCATGCAAAGGGATAAAAAGAGTAACTTTGCAGGAGGGACATGGGACAAACGCTGCCATAAGCGATCCAGGTCCATATCAGCAGTCTGGTTGATAGAGTGTTTTCTTGACACAGTGCAATGAGAATGGCATTTTACTTTGTAGTCTACCTCCCCAAACTCATAAGCTCTGTCTACACGTGATGGAAACATCAAGTAAATGCAGATTGAAGGATATTGTGTAAACTACCCAATCCAGTACTCCTGGGAACTGCCAAGGTCATCAACGAGGAAAGTCTGAGAACTCACAACCTGGAGAATCCCAAGGAGATGTGATGAGTAAATGTAACTTGATACCCTGAATGGGATCTGGAACAGATACAGAACAGTAGGAAAAAGGTAAAAAAACAAAACAAAACAGAAAAAACTCTGGATAAACTGGATTTTAGCTAATAATAATGTATCAAAAGCAGTTCATTAATTGTAACAAATGTATGTTACTGACGTTAGATGTTAATCGTAGAGAGACGGGGCTGTGGGGTAGGTGGGAACTCTGCCCATTCTTCTCAGCTCTTCTCTCAGCTGGCCCCTCGCACTGATGCGGTGATTTTCAGCCAGTGTGTGGAGGCGCACTGGTGTGCTGCAAGGACTTCTAGAACATGCATGTCAGAAGCACTGACACCTTTTCCCTTAGACTGTCAACTTAAAAAATGACAACAGCCAACACAATACTTACCCAGTGTGAATAAGTCAAAATTATACCAGTTTTTTTGTTAGATTGGCAAAAAATATGTTTTTATATGTGCCACAGAATTTTAGTAATTAGTTTAGTATACTATGAGATGAAAAAGATTGAAAGTTGATGCTCTAATACTATTACAGAATGAAAAGGTAGTTAACAAAAAAATGAAAGCTAGTAATGGAGTTGGGAGAGAAGCTTATTATTCTTATTTTGTTTTCTTCTGGTAATATTTGAATTATTTATGTTTATACATGCAGTAATGTTCTTTGCAAAAGGTTCCGGAGATAATCAGGGGCTTGCAGTGATTGTTTGGGTGGGTGGGGAAAGCTGAGGTGGGAAATGATGGTGGAAAAAGAAGTGTTAAGAAGAACTCCATGTTTTGGCTTCACTGACTGGACGAATGATGGTAGAACTAACTGAAGTACGGAACTTAGAGGCTGAGCAGATGTTGAGGATAGGGGGGTGATTGTAGTTTTGGACACTTGGACTTAGAATTTTGTTTATATGGGTTTTATTCTTTATATCTTGGAGTAGAGATGGAGCTGATATTAGAGGATTAAGATTTATTAGAATGTAACTTGACACAGATACCAGCCAGCAGTATCTGCAGTGTTGCGGATGGTACATGAGACATTCACATGGACTCTCGAGTCCTGTGGAGGAACAGGGATAGCACGGCTACCCCTCTCAAGGGGAGGGTGCCTCGGAGTGGCTTGGCCACTCTCTCAAAGGAGAGCACCCTGCGCCACTGCCTGAGCAGGCTTTTATTAGGTAGTTTTTGGGTAGGAATACGGATATAGCTTATTAACCATTGTCTGGCAGTGACGATCAAACAAATAGATAACGTTCAAAGAGCTAAAGAGGGTTCACGGTGAGTTGAGGTCTTATCACCTAAAAAACTACAGAATTAAGGGGCTAGATTCATTTCCTGCCCAGGCCTTCATAATCTAATTAAGAGCATCCTCAGCAAAGCAGGTTTCACAGGATTTTACATATATGTCTCAGGCCTGATTATCCTGGGAATCCTGCCATTTCCTGCATATAACTGCACCACCCCTTGTCATTGTCACAGGCTTGAGTTGGGCAGAGGAGACAAAGGCAGCTGGGAGATTTGTCTGTCTCGCAGACAGAATGAGGACTCTGGCTTTGTCAAAGCCGGGGGGATGGGGGTCGAACACCCCCTCTTTTCCATAGCCTCCTGAGTCTCTCCCTGAGGGCCTTCGCACGTGATCATGCCTGGCTCAGGTCCACCCTCCTCTGAGGAATTTCACCCGTCATTGGCTAACTGACCAAGCAGTGGGGGCCAGACACGGAGCAGGCAGCGCTCCTGCCAGGGAGAAAAGCTTGTGTTCTTAGTGTCTCCTGGTCCGGAGGTCTCTCACTCAGTCTTAGCCATGGGGGGTTACAGTTCCTGAAACCAGGCAGGGCGGTTCCCAACAGTAACTGTTTATTTTAAATTGTCATCTTATTTTTCTGTATTCTTACCTTATGCAGGAGGATGATTATTTGTCTCTCTTGGGTTCTTTAGAGTGAAGTCATTAAAGCAGGGTGGATGATTTGAAAGGATTTTTACAGAAAAGGCACATAGCTCTTGATGCAGTCATTTTAAGATGAGAAAGCGTTCTGGTAGAAGACTTTTCCCAAATTTGGCTCTGAATTTTTCAAGCTGATTTGTTTTTGTGTCTCAGTGGTGGTTGTCAGGAAGTGTTGGGTCGGGAATGTTACGGTGATAATTAAAATGATATTCCAAAAGAATACAGAGTGTAGATCTGGTATCTGTGGGTTTTGGGTTCTGTCATTTAGTAGGCAAAATGTCCTTTTCAGGGCAAGTTCAAAGGTAAAATAAGTATTGTGGTGAAAAGGAGAATATATACTCCGTGAAAGGATACACTGCGAGTTTTATTAATACATTTAGAGATTATCTAAGGCGTTGAAATGTTGTTTCATAGAGGTCCAGTTTTAGTTTTCAGTCATCAGTATATAGACTTTGTTCACAGCCCATAAAATTGCGTAAAACATCTTTTCCCATGAAGTAGTAAAAATAAAAGTCTGAGTATGTCCACTGAAATGTCCCCACTTGGAGTACTTTTGTGAGGAATAACTAGCAATTTAAGTGTCCTGCTGTTCTTTTAGTTGCTGCCGTGAGGTTTGGGGTTATTATATTATTAATAACTACCGGCTGCTGCTGTGCGTATTTGTGTGCTGTGCCGTGCCAATGCCAGTCCTAATAGCTGCTGTCCTTTCTCAGTCGGCAGCTTTGTACCACTTTTCACTGAGCTAAATGTCTGCTCAGTTTTTAGGCATCACTTTTTGTCTTGTAAGCCTTCCTCAGGAATACCTCCCTTGTACCTCTGTAGGCTCTGGAACTTGTTTTCCAAAGGCTTATTGTGCCGACTGGCTGTCAGCTTCATTCTGAATCGTTAGCAACAGCCCAGGGCCTCGCACAGGGTGGGCATTTAAAAACTGCCTTCTGCATACACAAATAAAAGGTAAGTGAGTGATCCTCATCCCGCAGATGAGAAATGGGCTCAGAGAAGTTTAATACCTCATCTAAGTTTAGAAATATTGCCAGGATTATTGAAATCTGGAGAGCTGTTTGAAATTTGTGTACCACTAGGTGTGTCACCTCCCAAGGTTAGAGCCATATGTGGAAGATTGAATTCCAATTACTGTTTTTCATTTTCTCAAGTGAAAATTGCACACTGATTGATTTACTCCCTGTACTAGATAAGCAAAAACCTTTCTTCAGCCTGTAGGATTATCCTCTGAGGTCAGGAGGTGTTCATTGGCTCATCCCCAGCAGTGTGTGTGGAGGCCACATGGATGCTGAGGCTGCCTCCAGCTTCCACTCTGAGAGGAGCCCGGCCAGCTCCTTTACTCACCTTTTCCATGTTACAGCACCACTGCCTTATGTGATGTCCAATCGGGCATGGATGCCCCGTCATTGAAGACAAACCTACCCATTGACAGTTGGAATTTAGAGATTTGATGGAGCAAAGCCAATGGAAAGTTCTGATAAAATATTGAATGCCATTCATGGGTTCTTAAGACCAGGTTCAAGACTGAATTAAAGACCACATTATAAAAAATTGGAAAACCATCCCCACAATTGAAAGTCCCTTTTTTCCATCTTAAAATTTATTATTATTATTTTTTGCTTTCTTTGTACAGAAGTAAAAATTGTGTTTCAGTGTGTCCTATTATAGTCATCTGTAGTTAGGTCGGGCTGTACTAAGTTGTCTGACAGCTGCCTTGTGTATATGCTGCTGTCCATGAGGCTTGATGCACAGGGTCATGAGTGCAGGGCACCTTTTCTAAAGAAGAATAACCTCTCTGTAGGGCCCCTTTTCCTGCTGGAAGAATGATCTCTGCTGCTTAATCACAGATATTCTTTTGCTTAATCGTTCATAGTAAATTGGAACTTTCTTTCTACCCACTCTCTTTCTACTCTTGAATTCTGAGTCCATGACAGAGACGCCTGAGTAATCATTTTCTGTGTAGACAGATGAGTGTTGTGCCTTTGATGAAAGCCCTACAGTGTGAGTTGGACCTCCCTGAACAGTGCTGTCCAAGTGCCTCTTACCACCCTCTGTCTTTTCCCTCCTCTGTTATGTAGACACTCTGCTTTTTCTTTATCATCCTTATGACAGGTTCATTGTTTATTGGTGTTTACATATGTTGTTCTACCTCTGTGTAATGGAAGTTCCCTGTGGGCATTAGCATGCATGTTTTTTTCTTACTGTATTCCCAGGGCTTAGCAAAGTACCTTATGCATTTATTGACTCAACAGACAAATAAAAGAGATAGTTATCTAAGTCAGGTGGCAACCACCTTGCTATTTCTTCTGTAAATTACCTGGCTGTTCTTTTTTTCAATTAATTAACGCTTTGCCCATGAACTTAGAGCTTCAGAAAGAGTATCTGTTCTCTTCTTACCATCTCTTTTCACCCTTCCCTCCCTCTCCCTCCCCATCTCTCTTCTCTTCTCTTTTCTCTTTTTTTCTCCCTCCTCCCCACCATTTTCTCTTGTGTCTTTTTTTCCACTTCCCATTGCCTTTGAGGAGACCATTCTGCATTGGAAGAGGATCCTAGCCTCTTGGTTGACATCAGAGCACATTTTTAAGCTGGACTGAGGGTCTGTGATGGGGTCCAAGAATGAACCCTAGTTCCTTCCTATCTGGTGTGCTTAGAAGTACCTCACATGGTGGTGTTTTTATTGGTACCAACAAAGCTGACTTTGAAAGGCCGGCAGAGAGGAATGTAACATGTTAGTGCACATAAATTGGGTGTGAAAATTCTTTGGTCTTCTTTGATGTAAGTTGGGCATTGCAATTATTTTTGGAGAATTGGCTTGGGAGATGGGCAGTGCTGTGGGAGCTTAGGTACTGGTGAGCAGACCCCAGTGGTAGGCTGTGGTACTGCAGTTGTAGAGTGTGGCACACTCACTTGACTTGTGCTTAGGTTTAGAAAATAACATATGATCAATGTGAAAGGATAGTTATCCAACAAGTAATTTCAGTAATATGCTTATAATTTATAAGACAAACTTTAAGGATATCCTTATGTACCATATGTAGTGAAACTGTATTTACCTGCATTTAGGGATGTTGATACCTCTCTGAGCTCACCTTAGTTTGCTTCCTGTTTTTAGCCTGCAATTATGTGACCTTTACACATGGGCATGAATCAGAATGTCTGTTTTAGAAGCTCTTAGCTGGGAGAGACTCCTGAGTGTACCTGATTTGTTTCATGGGATTCAGTGTAATTGCATGGTAAATCACTTTGATAATATTGTTTCCCAGGAGAGGTGCCTTAAAGTAGCTAAAATTCATGGCCAGAGAGTACAAGAGGCATTAGTCGAATTGATTTAAGCTAACTTTCTACCAGGCTCTGTGCAGGGGGCTAAAGCAGGATACCAAGATGTGTGAGGACTCTCTTCTATCCCAGAGAACCGTTGACAGCCAGAAGAGAAAAATTTTATATGAATTACCACTTACTTAAGCTTACTCTTTCCTTCTCTTCCTCCAGCTGATGAAACTTGGGTTATGTGGTTAATGGAGAAGTCAAGAGGACCATCTTGGCTCTGGGAACCTGGCAAGGAGTAGAGGCAGGAGAGGCTCTCTTGGGAAGGCTCTTTCTACTTTCCTCTTACCCAGGATATATCCAGAGTTCACAGCACTAATACACTCATGTCTAGGAATGATCGTCCTCAGCAGGATAGGATGTAGAGCCAGGGTTTTAGTTTGACTAAGAGTTCCTCTGTGGCTTGCCAGAGTCTGTTAATGGGGAGTCAGTGTAAGTTTCCATGGAGCACAGTGGCTAGTTATTCCAGCAGGAAGGGTGGTTTCTTCCCATCTTCCCTAAGTCACTTTCTGGGGAGCTCTTCAATACAGATTATTAAAGTAGCAGTCTCCTTTTGAGTTTAGAGTCTTTCTGAGATATATTGGCAGATATTCTTCTCGAAGATTGATCTTACATACCTGATTATTGATGAGCCATGTAGATTCTTTTCTCTAGGGAAGGCATAGTATTCACAAGGCTAGTTTAGATTGGGACTCCAGATTGGTCAAGAGATTCGAACTTTAATAACTCTAACTGCTGAGCATGGGTACGTTGCCTTCCATCCTCTGCTCCTTGGTGCTCAAGATCGCCATAGTCCCATATTAGTGGGTCTCCTACATACAGATGGCAGCTGGCTAGTTTGTTCATTATGTCCCTCAGAAACTCCTTGCCCCTCTTATGTCTGTCCAGGAAGAGTCTTAGGAATTTGTTCTCTCTCATTTTATGTTTGTTAGAGCATCATGGTCCAACATGTTCCTGAATCACTCAGGATGTGGGCACATTTAAAGCATCCCACATTTCCAATTAATATTCTGTCTCCCGGTATCGGATACAAGTGACAGAGCGGGTCATGGCAGAGGGTGGGTAGAAGGGCACAGTGGATCCTTTCTAAGTTTATTTGGTCCTATTCTATTTACTCCTGTTCTGTACTCATATAGCATATCCTGCGTCTTTAGCAAAGTGTCACACTGACTCATAACTGCTGCTGATTTGTACGTGTCTATTCCCCAGACTGTACTGTGAACTTGAGTAAGTACCATGGGCTTTACTTTCTGCATCCCGGCTCCCAGTACAGTGCCTGGCACATGGCTGTGCTTAATAAAGGCTGAAGAGATGAAGGAAGGAAGGTGGTACCCGTGGTTGCTGTTAATACTCAGAGACGGTGTGCTCTCCAGCAGCCCCCAGTATGTGGAGGCTGCTGCTTCTCGGCAACCATCCGGCTTCATTATAGAAGTAACAAAGGGATCTCTTTTAGACCAAATCACCTCTCAGGTTACTCTGTGCCCTGACTTGAACTTCCAAATTACAGGAGACTGGAGAGTTTAGGGAGATTCTTACAAATGGACACCATTTGGTGGAAGCATATTCCTAACTTAGCTTTTTTTTTTTAGTTTTTTCTCTTTTTATTTTATTGATTATGCCATTACAGTTGTCCCATTTTCCCCCTTCAGTCCCCTCCACCCTGCCCACCCCCTCCCACCCACATTCTCCCCCTGTAGTTCATGTCCATGTGTCATAAGTTCTTTAGCTTCTACATTTCCCATATTATTCTTGCGCTCCTCCTGTCTATTTTCTACCTATTGTCTGTTACTTATTCTCTATATCTTTTCCCCCTCTCTCCTCCTCCCACTCCCCTGTTGCTAACCCTCCATGTGATCTCCATTTCTGTGGTTCTGTTCCTGTTCTAGTTGTTTGCTTAGTTTGTTTTTGTTTTAAGTATGGTTGTTACTAACTGTGAGTTTCATGTCTTTTCTTACTGTTCATATTTTTTATCTTCTTTTCCTTAGGTAAGTCCCTTTAACATTTCATATGAGATAAGGGCTTGGTGATGATGAACTCCTTTAACTTGACGTTATCTGAGAAGCACTTTATCTGCCCTTCCATTCTAAATGAAAGCTCTGCTGGATAGAGCAATCTTGGATGGAGATCCTTGCCTTTCCTGACTTGGAATACTTCTTTCCAGCCCCTTCTTCCCTGCAAGGTCTCTTTTGAGAAATCAGCTGACAGTCTGGTGGGAACTCCTTTGTAGGTTACTGTCCCCTTATCTCTTGTTGCTTCTAGGATTCTCTCCTTCATTTTAATCTTGGCTAATGTAATTATGATGTGCCTTGGCATGTTCCTCCTTGAGTCCAACCTCTTTGGGACTCTCTGAGCTTCCTGGACTTCCTAGAAGTCTATTTCCCTTGCCAGATTGGGGAAGTTCTCCTTTATTATTTTTGTTCAAATAACTTTTCCACTTGTTGTTTTTACTCTTCCCCTTCTGGTACTCATATTAATTCGGATGTTGGAACGTTTAAAGATGTCCTGGAGGTCCCTAAGCCTCTCCTCATTTTTTTGAATTCTTGTTTTTTTTTTGAATAATTTCTTTTTTTTCATCTCTCTTTTTTAAAGATTTTATTTATTTATTTTTAGAGAGGGAAGGGAGGGAGAAAGAGAGAGAGAGAGAAACATCAATGTGCGGTTGCTGGGGGCCATGGCCTGCAACCCAGGCATGTGCCCTGACTGGGAATCAAACCTGTGATGCTTTGGTTCACAGCCCGTGCTCAATCCACTGAGCTACGCCAGCCAGGGCTGAATTCTTGTTTCTTCATTCTTTTCTATTTGGTTGTTCCTTTCTTCCTTCTGGTCCACTCCATTGATTTGAGTCCCAGTTTTCTTTCCATCACTATTGGTTCCCTATGCGTTTTCCTTCATTTCTCTTATTGTAGCCTGCATCTGTTCATCTAATTTATGACCAAAGTCAACCAATTCTGTGAGCATCCTGACCACCAGTGCTTTGAGCTGTGCATCTGATAAGTTGGCTATCTCCCGGTCACTTAAAAAAGTTGGCTCTGGGGCTTTTAATTCTGTTTGAGCCATCTTTTTTATTTTTTATTTTCTTTTGATCTGGTTGCGGCTGTTACGTATGGGCAGCGGAGCCTTAGGTGTTCACCAGAGTGGGGCACCCCAGTCTCTGGGTTGTGACACTGTATGTGGGGGCGGGGTCCGAGAGGGAGCAATGGCGCCTGCTCCACTCTCTCTAGGACTTCAGTCCCCTTTGCTGCTTCCCACAAGCAAATTGGGCCCTTCTGGTGTTGGCTCCTGGCCGGGTGGGCTTGTGTACTTTCTTGGACTCTGGATTTCCCCGAAGAGCCTCCTATGAGGCCGAGAGAATCTCCTGGCCTCAGCTCCCACAGGTGTTTTCAGTTGGTGCTCTTATGCTTTGTTTCCCGGTGCTGGGTTCCTGGATTTTGGGGTCTGTGTTGCTGCCCGTTTTTCGCTTAGTTTGTCTGTGCGCCAGTGTGTGACCGTGGGCAGCCAGCTGCCTTGCGCCCCTCACCGGGTCTGCTCGTTGCCTCCCACGCCCAGGGTCTGCCACTGGTCCGTCAGCTGCCCCTGCGCTTCTGGGGTCTGCCAACTCCCGTCTGTGCTCTGCATGCCGTGTCTGCTAGCCACCTCTTTTTCCTTTCGGGACCCCTCGACCCCTCTCTGTAGGCGTCTGACTCCGCTCCTCCTTACCGGTCTGGATGTATGGTAGTCAGACTTCTGTTCAGTTCATTTCTCTCTGTTCTGGTTGTTTCTTGTTTCTCAATTTTTGTTGTCCTTAGTTTTGGTTGTGCGAGGAGGCACAGTGCGACTACCTATGCCTGCATCTTGGCTGGAAGCCAGCTTTTTTTCTTTTCCTCATAAATGAGAAATTTCTTTCCTGAGGTCTTGGAAAAAAGCTGCTGTTGAGACAGTCCTAAGGCATCTTGACAAGGGGGTACATGGATTTTTTCATTTTGGAACCAGCTTTAAGGAAGGTGTTTGACTGCCTTCTGTTTCTCAGAAATGTCTAATACATTTCTTTCTGTTGTATAAACTGAATTAATTGTGCATGCCTTTTAAGATCTTTGAAAAAAATTGTATTGTTTGTTCTTCAGCTCCATCCATATAGTTACAAAGGGCTTGCTTTTGTACTGAAAGCATATCACAAGCAGTCCCCAATTATTTTGGCACCAGGAACCAGTTTCATAGAGGACGTCGTTTTTTGGGGGGATGGTTTCAAGCTTACCCCCTGCTGTGTGGCCCAGTTCCTAATAGGCCCACACTGGTACTAACCTGTGACCTGGAGTTTGGGGACCCCTGCATAACATGGTAATGGTGTAGATAGCTCCATTTGTTGAGGACCTGCAGTTTTCCTGTCTTTATGTATATTCTGTTTAAACTTCATGACATCCCTTTAATGTAGCATAGAGATTCTCTGGGTTACAAGTGACACAAACTCATATAACTGAGAGGTCTTGGGTAGATCTTGTTGTACACCCAGGACTCTCTCACCACCTCTGCTTTCTTCTGATTTGCTTCATTCGCTTTTTGGTAGGTGCTTCCATTTTGTTTGCTTGGGCAGCATTAGGCTTGCCACCTACACAGATCCAAGGGAGGGCAGTTACCCTAGAACTATTGTCAGTTCTTCCCTGCTGTCAGTAGAAGAAGAGGGGGTTGGTATTGGGCAAGTAATATTTTGGATGTTTCCTATAAATAGGCAATATTATCCCTTTTTTTTTCCACAGATAAGGGAACTGAGGCTTATTTCCATTTTTTTCCATTCTGAAATCTTGAGGTTGGTCTTGATGAAAGTGCTGGCGTGTGACTAGTGGCCCCACCTTAAAAGACAAGCTCACTGCCCAACACCAGTTGTTCATTTTCTCACCCATAAAACCTTGCTTGGGTACCTCTTGTATGAGCTGTCCCTGTGTCTCTCCTGAGCCTGCTCGCTGTTACCTGCTTATAAACTGTCAAGCAGCAGCCAGAACATTTTATACCTGAGACCCAAAGAAGAACTGAGCCTTCACCTGCACCTACAGAAGGCATTCACCAGGTTTTATGCAGTGTGAACTTGCAGCGCCCAGCAGTGCCTGGGAGAATCTGGTGTTAGTGGATGTTTGCTTCATGCTCTCCTCATATTTCACTTCCCTCTCCAGTTTCAGATGGTGTTTTTCTTGCCTGTCTTCCAGTTTCTTCCATTTTTAGCTCTCTTTTTAAAGGACTAGTAAAACTGAAATGAATTTTTGACTTTTTATCCTTTGTTTGCTGTGGTTTTTTCTTCTTGCTTTATCTGCATGAGGATGTCATGGTTGAGATAGTTTTAAAATGCCAGCTTGGCTTTCTGACACCAAGCTCTGGACTGAGGGAAAGGAAAATGATTCCTCACTGTGAAGCTTGACTGTGCTTCAGGTTCTTCTTTTTTTGTGGTAGGTAGAGGATCATTGGTGCCGCAGGGATGCAAGTAGCACTCTGTTAGTACCTTCCTAGCTTCTGTTATGCCATTTCCATTTTTGTGCTGTGATATACCTGTTTCCAGCCAGGTTAAACTTTGTTATACCCTTTCTTCTCTGACAAAAGCATTTCTTAATTTTGTAAATAGGAGAGGAATTTTTCTGTTTTATAGATGTCTTCATCAGGTCTTGAAACTGTTCCCTTTTAATCCTGATTTGTGGTGTTTTTAGTGTGACAGGGTTTTGTTTTGGATGTTGTCAAATAATTCTACTGTGTCTGTTGAGCATGTTTTTGTCTTTTGTTCTATTAATATAGTGTATTAAATTAACAGATTTTTGTGTATTAAACCAACATTATATTCCTGGGATAAATCCCGCTTGGCCATGATGATAATTCTTTTTATATGTTGAGGGATTTGTTTTGATAGCATTTTGTTGAGAATTTCTGTGTCTGTATTCATAAAAGTATTGATGATTCTTTAAGAAATTTTAAAAATAATTTTCTTAAGTAAGTGAACATCTATTATGATAAGTAAATAAAACAGTTCAGAAAGCTCTTAGCAGCACAGCGCTCAGCACATGGTCAATGGCCAGTTGATGACAATTGTGTTTAGGGCGGTAGTTATTTATTATTGTGACTCAAACCATAGAATCTTGAGTTGGACAGCCACGAAATTGAATCCTGGCTTCATCCACTTTCTAGCTATTGTGTGACTTTGGGCTGCATTAAGTCACATTATATCTGGATGCATTAAGTATTTTCATCTTTTAGAGTGGAGTGATAATACCACTTCTGTCTTACAGTTGTCATGGGATTTAGTGAGAATATGCAAAACACCAAGCACAGGGACTAGTATGCATTTAGGTCGTATATATTAACTATTATTACTTTTAAATATATCAACTACAGTGGTGTTGTGAAAAATTTGAAACAATCAGACTATTAGTAGGTGATTGATTATAGTATATGTGAACAGTTTAAATAGAAAAATGTTTACTAAATATTGGTAATGGGCAAAAAGCAGTATTTTGTGTATATAATATGTTTATGAAAGCATTAAAGTCTAGAAATGCATATATATCAATGTGAGCAGTTTAATTTGGGGGTTATGATTGCATATACTTTGAATTTTAATTTTATAATGGGCATATGTTTTATCATAAAAAAGGAATAAAGCTACTTCTGTCTGGAGGGAAATCAGGAAGGTTAAAGATATTTAGGGTTGTAATTGCTCTACTTTCTTGATTTGCTCTCAGATATTTTTATAGTCTTGTTGACTTTATTATCTAATGAAACCTTTTGCATTTTTAAAATTAATAAAAGCTCCTAAAAATAATACATCAAGCATTGTTTGCATTCATCCACAAATTTTGCTTGCCTTCATACAGCCTGCCAGAATTAATATTTGAATGCTCACTGTGTGTTTGCCCCGGCTGTGTTTTAGGGGTTAGGAATACCAAGAAGAAAATGAAATGATCCCTACCCCAGGGACAGAGGAACAGACCTGCAGACATCTAGTTCCAGGATGGACTGGAATAAAACACACTTGTGGCCTCGTAGCACAGAGAAGGGCACAGTCAGCTGTGAACAGAGCTGGGTAGGATCTCAGAGGAGCTAACAGTCAATCAGTGTTTTCAAGAACACGTAGGAGCATACCAGGCATATAGGGTTAGACTTGCAGATAGCAAAGGCTGTGAAAGATTAAGAAGGATGAAATTTCAGATATTGATGAAGAGTAGTCAGTCAACTTTTAGGCTTATTAGCATGCGTCTGTGTGGCTTCCTCTTGGGAATGTTGATTATACTCTAGTTACTGGGCTGCCACCTTTCTTACTCTCTTGGAGGAGAATTTCAACACCAGGGAGTGGGTGACTCTGAAAGCCTGTCAGGAGTATTGGCTCTCACAAAGGGACCCTGATGCAGTGAAACAGAGAGTTAGTTGTTTTTGCATTAGAAAATGAGCTTGGGTTTCCACCTGTCAGAGCCTGCCTCAGGAGAAGAGAGGAGAGGAAGAGCTTTGTGGGATAGGTTCTGCTTTTTGGGCAGATGGACAATGGAGCAGACATTTCTTAGTTCCTGTGACATTTTGTTGGTCCTGAAAGACTAGTGTGTATGTGAATTTCCTTAATTGACATTATAATCTGAAGATTGTAATTCCAGGTTTCACACACCAAACTTGATGTTTGATAGTTTACTCTGCTACTCCTATACTCAGACCTATAGCCACAGTGGTATGTAATGGTCTTTTTGATCATTTTGGCCCATAGAATCCGTCTGTTGCTTGTATACCTTCCTTTCTCCAACCTGATGAAAGTTCAGTTCTGAGGCAGCTGGGGCCTTAGGGATTTCAGAATCTAAGTCAGTTGAACCTGATGGAGGGACTGCTTTGCTCTCCAGGTGCCTGTCCTGGTCACTCTTCAGCCTTCACCTAGCATCTTGACCACAATTTAAAGGCTTGTTCAAGACAAGTTCACAGACTTGTTTAGCCTTTAGAATTCTGTTTGTTTGCTGTTGAGTCCACGGATGACTGTACTCTGGCCTTTTTATTTTTTCAGAGAATCCTATCTCTTCTGCCTTTTAAAATCTCTTTTGTATCAGTGGTTCCTTTTGGCATGCAATTTTGTTGCTCTTTTTCACTTCATTGTGTCTACTCACTGGGTTGCTAGAAGCGGGGTGATTGAGTTGGATGAAAATTATACTGTCACTATAGAAAATTCATGAGTCAACCTCTGGCCAATATGGAGGGGTAGGTAGACACACT
Organism: Tonatia bakeri; assembly: GCA_004024845.1. Classification (NCBI taxonomy): domain Eukaryota; kingdom Metazoa; phylum Chordata; class Mammalia; order Chiroptera; family Phyllostomidae; genus Tonatia; species Tonatia bakeri. Next base: position 77,457 of record PVIA01005947.1, on the reverse strand, counting down.
GTGCCTCCTCACACAAGCAAAAGAAGGACAGCGACAAATTTAAAAACAAAAAACAACCACAACTGACAAAATCTAACTCTGTATATGTCTGACAACCAAGGGGTTAAAGAAGAAACATTTTTCCAGACTGGTAGGAGGGATGGAGACAGGCATCTGTGTGGAGAGGACTCATGGCAAGATGGTGGCTGGAGGATGGGGGTGGCAGCTGGTGGATTGGGTTGGGCAAGGCAGTGGCTGGTGGAGCAGGCAGTCCCACATTTGTATGTGGATAAACAGGGAGGAACACCTGGGGAGCAAGATAGACTGTGCAACCCAGAGTTCTTGGATGGGGAAACAAAGCCACAAAACCTCTAACTGAAAAATCCTGTGGGAGTTGAGGCAGTGGGAGAAACTGCCAGTCTCACAGGAGAGTTTGTTGGAAAGACCCATGAAGTCCTAGAATGTACATAAACACACCCACCTGGGAATCAGCACCAGAAGGGCCCAGTTTGCTTGTGGGTAGTGGGGGAAGTGACTGAAAGCCAGCTGAGAGCCAAGCAAGCAACATTGTTCCCTCTCTGGCCCCTCCCGACAGATAGTACCATAACACAGCAAAGAGGGTTGCCCCATCCTGGTGAATACTTAAGGCTCCACCCCTTATAACTGAACAGGTGTGCCAATACAAAGAAATATGGCCCAAGTGGAAGAACAGATCAAAGCTCCAGAAATAGAACTAAGCAATGAAGTGATAGCCAACTTATCAAATGCAGAGTTCAAAACAATAGTAACCAGGATGCTTACAGAAATGGTAGAATACAATCACAAAATAGAGGAAAAAGTGAAGGCTATGAAAAGTGAAATAAAGGAAAATATACAGGGAGCCAACAGGGATGGGAGGGAAACCAGGACTCAATGGTTTGGACAAGAAGGAAGAAATAAACATTCAACCAGAACACAATGAAGAAATAAGAATGAAAAAAAAAAAAAAAAGAGGAGAGAGGCTTAGGAAGCTCCAGGACGACTTTAAATGTTCCAATATCTGAATTGTAGGGGTGCCAGAAGGAGAACAAGAAGAGCAAGAAATTGAAAACTTATTTTTTTTTAAGACTTTATTTATTTTTAGAGAGGGAAGGGAGGGATGGAGAGAGAGAGAAACATCAATGTGCGGTGGCTGGGGGCCACGGCCTGCAACGTAGGCATGTGCCCTGACTGCAACGTAGGCATGTGCCCTGCGATGCCTGGTTCGCAGCCCGCACTCAATCCACTGAGGTACACCAGCCAGGGCGTGAAAACTTATTTGAACAAATAAGGAAAGACAACTACTCCAATCTGGTGAAGGAAATAGACTTCCAGGAAGTCCAGGAAACTCAGAGAGTCCCAAAGAAGTTGGACCCAGGGAAGCACACACCAAGGCACATCATAATTACATTAGCCAAGGTTTAAAGATGAGGAGAGAATCTTAAAAACAGCAACAGAAAAGGAGACACCTATAAAGGAGTACCCATGAGACAAACTATCAGCTGATTTCTCAGAAGAAACCTTACAGGCAAGAAGGGATGGGAAAGAAGTATTCCAAGTCATGAAAGGCAATGATCTACATCCAAAATTATTCTATCCAGCAAAGGTATTATTTTGAATGGAAGGGCAGGTAAAGTGTTTCCCAGATAAGGCCAGTTAAAGGAGTTCACCATCACCAAGATCTTATTATATGAAATGTTAAAGGGACTTAGCTGAGAAAAAGATGATCAAAACTATGAACAGTAAAATAAGAAATCCACAACTATTAAAAACTGAACCTATGAACAAAATGAAAACAAACTAAGCAAACAACTAGAACAGGAACAGAATCACAGAAATGGAGATGACATGGAGGGTTATCAGTGGGGGCAGTGGGGGTGGGGATGGGGAAAAAGTGTAGGGAATAAGTAGCATAAATGGAAGGTACAAGATAGACAGAGAGAGGTTAAGAATAGTATGAGAAATGGACATACATGTAAGCCAAAGAACTTGTATGTATGATCCATGGACATGAACTGGGCAGGGAAAGGGGAAGGATGTAAGTGGGAGGGAATATGCAGGGTGAAGGGGAATGAAAGGGGGGAAATGGGAGAAATGTAATAGCATAATCAATAAAATGTATTTAGGAAAGAAACTTTATGAATCATTTTCAAATATCTTGTCATAGTATTATAAAAGGAGGAATGGAATTAAGGTGTTTTTTTTTTTTTAAGGATTAAAGGAGGTGATGGTGGGAACTGAAAGTTTTAATTACCTTTTTCCAAATTTGTAGCATGGAGTGTCCCATAAGAGAAGTGACTCTTTTCTTTGCAAGGGTTGCTAGAGACAGATTTAATCATTTCTTTGGGCTCAGGGAGAGCGAATCCTTCTGTAAGACTATTTTCTCTGTAATATGTTGTCTGTGTGAAAATCTTTTTTTTCCTTGTTTTTATTTAAAAAAAATTTAAATCTATTTTATTTATGAGCATAATCAATTAAATAGATTTAGCATCTACAATAGATGCTACTAAAGTTGTCCCATTTCCCCCTTCACTCCCCTTCACCCGAACACCCCCTCCCACCGACATTCCCCCCCTTTAGTTCATGTCCATGTGTCATACTTATAAGTTCTTTAGCTTCTACATTTCCCATACTATTCTTGCCCTCCCCCTGTCCATTTTCTACCTACTGTCTATGCTACTTATTCTCTGTACCTTTTCCCCCTCTCCTGTTACTATCAGTCCATGTGATCTCCATTTCTGTGGTTCTGTTCCTGTTCTAGTTGTTTGCTTAGTTTTTGTTTTTGTTTTAGGTATGGTTGTTAATAATTTTGAGTTTGCTGTCAGTTTACTGTACATGTTTTTTATCTTCTTTTTCTTAGATAAGGCCCTTTAACATTTCATATAATAAGGGCTTGGTGATGATGAATTCCTTTAACTTGACCTCATCTGAGAAGCACTTTATCTGCCCTTCCATTCTAAATGAAAGCTTTGCTTAGTAGAGTCATCTTGGTTGTAGATCCTTGCCTTTCCTGACTTGGAATACTTCTTTCCAGCCCCTTCTTGCCTGCAAGGTCTCTCTCGAGAAATCAGCTGACATTCTGATGGGAACTCCTTTGTAAGTAACTGTCTCCTTATCTCTTACTGCTTCTAGGATTCTCTCCTTCATTTTTACCTTGGCTAATGTAATTATGATGTGCCTTGGCGTGTTCCTCCTTGGGTCCAACTTCTTTGGGACTCTCTGAGCTTCCTGCACTTCCTGGAAATCTGTTTCCTTCACCAGATTGGGGAAGTTGTCCTTCCTTATTTGTTGAAATAAGTTTTCAATTTCTTGCTCATCTTCTCCTTCTGGCACTCTTATGATTCAGATGTTGGAATGTTTAAAGATGACCTGGAGTTTCCTAAGTCTCTCCTCATTTCTTTGAATTCTTGTTTCTTCTTTTCTGGTTGGATGTTTCTTTCTTCCTAATGGTCCACACTGTTGATTTGAGTCCCGGTTTCCTTCCCATCACTATTGGTTCCCTGTACATTTTCCTTCATTTCACTCATCGTAGCCTTCATTTTTTTATCCAATTTGCAACCAAATTCAACCAATTCTGTGAGCATCCTGATTACCAGTGTTTTGATCTGTGCATCTGATAGGTTGGCTCTCTCTTTGTCAGTTAGTTGTATTTTTTCTGTAGCTTTCATTTGTTCTTTCGTTTGAGCCATTTTCTTTCTCTTGACGCACCTGTTATGTAGTGAGGGGCGGAGCCTTAGGTGTTCACCAGGGAGGAACAACCCACATTGCTGCGTTGTGATGTTGTAGGTGGGGCAAGTGTCCAAGAGGGAACAATGGTGCCTGCTCCACTCTCTGTAGGATTTCAGTCCCTTCCGTGGCTTCCCCCAAGCCAAGTGGGCCCTTCTGGTGCTGATTCCTGTGTGGGTGGGCTTGAGTACGTTCTAAGACCCTGTGGGTCTCTCCAGCGCACTCTCCTGTGACTCTGGGAGTGTCTTCTGGCACTTCAATGTCCACAGGTGTTTCTCAATCGGTGTTTTGAGGCTTTATTTCCCCACACTGGTGCCCTGGGTTGTGAGGTCTGTCTCACTCCCCAGTTTGTCTGGTTTATCTGCACGTGAATATGTGACTGCCCTGTCAGCCAGCCGCCTGGTGCGCTGCGCTCCTCCACAGTCTGGCGCCTCACTGGATCTGCCCACTGTTGCCTTGCGTGCCCTGGTCCACCAGCCGCCGCTTTACCATGACCCCTCTCTGCCCAGCCACCCAACTCTGCCCCTCCTACTGGTCTGGGTAAATGTGTCTACTTTAACTCTTTGGTTGTTGGACTTCCATACAGTTCAGTTTTCTGTCAGTACTGGTTTCTTTTTGTTTCTAAATTGTTGTCCTTATTTTGGTTGTGTGAGAAGGCACAGTGTGTCTATCTATGCCTGCATCTGGGCCGGAAGTCCTCTGTGAAAAATCTTAATTGAACTAATAGCAGAACCTTTCATAGCTAAAAATACTCATTGTCATGCATGTTTTGGCCTTATTTAAAACTCTAGGGGAAAAGGCTGTGCTTTCAGATGTCTGTGCAAGCTGAAAATCGTAGACGAAAATGGGAAATTAAATGACTGGCTGAATTCACTGCGGACTGCTTTGGTTGAGAAATGCTGAAGTATATTGAAGGCTGGACTCTGAGGTTGCTTGTCCTGGACTGGAGTCAGACTGGATCTGCTCTGCTTACTGTGGTGTTGCAGATACAGCTGCTTTGTTCAGTTAGCTGGCAGCTTCTATAGAAGAAGATGTACCCCGTTATCTGAAACCAGGAACCTTTTTGAGAGTCTAACCTCCTTTTTTTTTTTTAAGATTTTATTTATTTATTTTAAGACAAAGAAAGGGAGGAAGAGAAGGAGAGAAATATCAGTGTGGTTGCCTCTTGAGCACCTCCTAGCAGGGACCTGGCCTGCAGCCAAGGCATGTGCCCTGACTGGGAATCAAATCAGCAGCCCTAGGGTTGGCAGGCCAGCACTCGGTCCACTGAGCTACACCAGCCAGGGCTCCAACTTCCTTTTTAATTTGATTTTAACTTCTGGGTGTCTAAAAAGCAGGGAAACATAGGGTAAATGTATTTTTAGTAGTGTATTAGTTTTCAAGTAGGTTTAATTGGCTTTTATTCTCCAAACACCTTTTGAGGCAAAGTATGTCTAAAGTTAAAGTAGTGTGTCCAACAGTTAGTCTGGGAAATGAATATGGTATACTCTTTTACTTGTTTCCCTGAATTCCTAACTGAGATAGAAAATATGAATTTCTTTCCTGATTAACAGAGCACATGGAAAATAGTTCAATCTTGATGGTACAGGGTAGTAATTTGAGTGCCTGCTATTGTGCTGTTAAGTTGTATAAATGTGATTTGACCTCCGTACTCGCACTGGTGTTCTAAGCAGTTTAGGTTTGTGGGGTTTTTTATACTTTATGTTTAGCTGCCTGGCTTTCAGCTGTTATTTCTCATTAACATCATTCTGCTTAACTCCTGCATCCCTCTTTCTTACTAATCTGGACAGGAAGTCAGATAAGTAAATCTGTTTCCCAAGGGTAGGTGAGGACTGAGTGGGACTACTAGAGCTCTGTTTATAAAAACTCTACATAGGGTGATCAATATGCTGTTTCTGTCTTTCCCTTCCTTGAGAAGTGTTTCCCAACAGAAATTGGAGATGAAACATGTGTCTTCTCACTGCAGCACACCATTATGTGAAATCTTCAGTAAATTTGGACAAGTTATAATTATCTTTTAAAAAGATAAGCTTTTTGAGGACAGAATCTGAATTGTTTCCGTTTTCTTCACGCTTCCCTAGTTTTTTGTGTGGCATCCTATACAGCAGCATATATGTAAAGTGCTAAGATGTGCATAAGTCAGTGCATATCCTTTCTCTGGCCACGAGGTTATCTGCCCATAACATGAGATCATAAAGAGTGGAAACTAAATGTTGAGTGTTTTATTCTTGCTTTAAACAGTCAATTATCTTTTGCAGTCATTAAAATATGAGAGAAAAGTCTTATATTTTTCATGTATTTACTGTCTTCAGTGTGCTTCATTTCTCTATGTGAATTTGTTTCCATTTTCCATTTTCTTTTTGCTTGAAGATCTTTTCACATTTGGAGTGCAGGTAGGTCAGTTTCCTGGTGACAAATACTTTTTTTGTTTGTCTGAATAAATTTTTATTTAGCCTTTATTGTTAAAAAGATATATTTGCTGGATATATAATTCTACGTTTATACTTTTAACCATTTTTAAAGTGTCATTTTACTATCTTCTAGAACATGTGGTTTCTGATGAAGACTGCTGTTATTTATTGCTCTGTATGTGTCTTTTTCCTCTCTTGCTCCTGCTGAGATTGCATTTTTTTTAAATATTTTATTGATTGATTGATTGATTGATTTTAGAGAGGGAAGGGAGGGAGAAAGAGAGAGAGAAACATCAATGTGTGGTTGCTGGGGGCCGTGGCCTGCAACCCAGGCATGTGCCCTGACTGGGAATCGAACTTGCGATGCTTTGGTTCACAGTCCGCGCTCAATCCTCTAAGCTATGCCAGCCAGGGCGAGATTGCATTTTTATGTGTGTTAGATTGCTTGATGTGATCTCACAGGTCTCTGAGACTCTCTTATTTTTTTTCAGCCCCGTTCTCCCATCTCTGAGCTTAATTTTGGTTAAATTTTATTGCTATGTGTTTAAATTCCATGATTTTTTCTTCTGCCCTGCACTATTTAATCTTTTAATGTCATTCAATGGAATTCTCATTTCAGGTATTATATTTTCTTAATTTATAAAAGTTCCATTTGGTTCTTTAAAAAAATCTTCCTTTTGTCTCAGTATATCTATGTAGTCCTTTAATTCTTGAACATAGTGGGGTGGCTAAAAATGTGTTTTGAGTTTTTTCGTAAGATGGCTCTAGTGTGCTTAATTGTCTGTAACTTCATTTGAAAAAATTTTCGTAGATTATATTACGAAAGCTGTTATGTCAGCCTGCATTTTTTAAAAAACTGGTGAATTTTTATGTAACCACTTTATTACTCAAGATGGAAGAAAATATGCAGCATTTTTTAGCATATTATGCTTTTTTATTTCAAGAATAAAATGCAACTGAAATTTAGAAAATGATTTGTGCATTGTAAGGAGAAGGTGCTGTGACTGATCGAACATGTCACAAGTGGTTTGCAAAGTTATGGGGTGGAGATTTCTCACTGGACGATGCTCCACAGTCGGGTAGACCAGTTGAAGTTGATAGTGATCCTGTTGAGACATTAATTGAGAACAGTCAGTGTTCTGCCTCATGGGAGATAGCCAATATACTCAAAATATCAAAATCAAGCATCAAAAATCATTGTCACCAACTTGATTATCTTAATTGCTTTGCTTTTTGGGTTCCACCTAAGTTAAGCGAAAAAATCTTCTTGACTGTATTTCCGCATATGATTCTTTACTTAAATGTAATGAAAATACTTCGTTTTTAAAGCAATTTGTGACAGGCGATGAAAAGTAGATACTTAACAATAATGTGGAATGACAAGGTTGTGGGACCAGTGAAATGAACCACGACCAACCACACCAAAGCCTGGCTGGTCTTCATCCAAAGAAGGTGATGTTGTATATATGGTAGGATTGAAAGGTGGTCCTCTTTTTTTGAGCTCCAGAAAACCAAACGATTAATTCCAACAAGTACTGCCCTCAGTTAAACCAACTGAAAGCAGCGCTCGATGAAACGCATCCAGAATTAGTCAACAGAAACACATAATCTTCTGTCAGGATAATGCAAGACTGCGTGTTTCTTTGATGACCAGGCAAAAACTGTTACGTTTGACTGGGAAGTTCTGATTCATCTGCTGTATTCATCAGACAGTGCACCTTCAGGTTTCCATTTATTTTGGTCTTTACAAAATTCTCTTAATTGAAAATTTTTAATTCCCTGGGAGACTGCAAAAAGCCACCTAAAATACTTCTGTGCTCAGAAAGCTAAAAAAGGTTTTTGGGAAGATGAAATTATGAAATTGACTGAAAGATGGCAGAAGATAGTGGAAAAAATGGTATGTTCAATAAAATTATTGGTGAAAATGAAAAATGCGTCTTTTTAGTTTTACTTAAAACCGAACGAACTTTTTGGCCAACCCAATATTTATAGCAGTTTTAATGTTCTTATCTGCTGGTTTCATCGTCTCTGTCATTACTGTTTTCTGATTTTTTTCCCCCTCTCCAGATTATAGGTCACATTTTCCTGCTTTTCATAGTATTTATGAAATTTTGATTAGATGCTGTGTATTGTGAATGTTACATTGTTTTTTTTCTGCATTTCATTATACCTTTAAAGAATGTTATGCTTTGTTTTGGCAAAGCAGTATTTGCAGATCTGTCTAATATCCTTGAGGCTTGTTTTAAAACTCTGGTCAGTCAGGTTTAATGTAGCCTTCACTCCAGAAATAGTTCAGTTCTCCTACTAAGGCATGCCCTCTCAGAGGTCTCCATTGAATGCCTCCATTGAGCTTCACAGAACACTGGTGCTTGAATATCTTCCTTCTGTGTAAACTTTGAGAGTCAGTGTATAGATTTCTGGTCATTTTTTGCCCTGCTTTGTGGAATTTCACCCATACGTGCATGGTCTAGAACTTAGTACATTTCTAGAGCTCTCTTTTTAGGTAGCCTCCTCTTTTCTAGCACTCTTCTCTGTAACTTCCGGCCACCTCAGCCTTTCTGAGCTCTTATCTTCATTTTCTCAATTTGGGTTCCCCTGTACTTTGTAGCCTGGAAATTGTCTCCAGGCAGAAGGAAGGAGGGATTATATAGCTCACCTTGTTTTTCTTTATCAGGCATCAAAATTCTGCACTGCCTGCTGTCCTTTCTGAAAGTAGTTTTATATATTCTTTCTGGGTTTTAGCTATACAAGAAGATTTAACTAAGCCATCATTGCTGTAAGCAGAAATCCCAGGAATTCCAGTGAAATTGGTTCATTGAAAGTAATTTTCCATAACTGAAAGCAATGCTAAATGGCATACCTGCCCATGTTAGAAAGACAATTTACATGAATTTTTGAATGGAGTATAATAGTGTCTTCATTTCCCATATTCATTACTTAACCTTTTCTACCAACTGAACTGTTACTGTTCTGAGAAGAGTAATTGTTGGAGTTCTTCAACATTGTCGATTAATGACAGTGGAGTGGTTCAGATGCTCTTGGAGCTCCCTTGAGGACAGATAGGCTGAGAGGAGTCCTTGTCACTGCTAATGCTGTCAGTGCTCAGTGGGTGATCTCTCCTTTGGATTGTTCTTGTCCTGTACATTAGACTAAATTTTACTTCTGGGAAGGGCCTTACTAATGTGCTCTGCAGTTTAAGAATCACCTTTTGAATTCACTTGGGAAGTCTATGTTAATATACCACTGACTCTAAATCAATAAGAAATTGATACATGGATTGAAAGAACTATATGTGAAACAACATAAGCATAGCTTTGATAAGGTGTTCTGGGAAATGTTGAAGGAAGCTGATTTATAGAAGGATATGCACTTGGAAGTGTAGGTCCCGCCCCCCCCACCCCTGATGCACACAGTGTTGAGTAAAAGAAGCCATGTAATTTGAAGTTGATTGATTGTGAGTTGTAAGGAATATTAGACACAAGATTTTGCTATTGATAGTTGAGCTATAAGAAGGTACAGATTGAGAAAAACAGGTTGTTATTTTTATGTGTTTTGGGGGCAACAGTTGTTTACTTACAACTTACCAGTAAAGATCTAACACCCTTTTTCAGAAATCTTGAATATTGCCGGCAACAGATGTTAGTTTTCTTTTGTTTTTAATACTCTGCAGTTCTGTTTAACCTTCTGAGTGACTTGCACATGCTGTATAAGCCTTTATTACTCTAGACTGTGCACCATGATAACTTTAATTTTGTGTCATCAAAATGTCGTGTACAAATGTGCTGTTCTTTTTTAAAGCCTAAATAGGGTTTTTCTTTTAATTTTAAATGCAACTTGAGGAATATTGTCAGATCTACTACTGCTTAGAGAATTTAAAAGTTAGTAAACTTATTTTAAAATGTTCAACCTCACTAAAAGAGAAAGATAATAACATTAAGAGGCATTTTTTTTTTTACCTATCAATTTTGGTTGAAGTTTAAAAGTGATAATTAGTCTTGGCAAGGGTGTGGCAAAATGGGCGCATCTTTGAACTTCCAGGAAAAAGAAAGGTTTATATGACCTTTCTGAAGATAAGTTTGGCAGTATACATCAAGAAACTTTTATACTCTGACTCAGTAACTTGGCTTCTAGGGATGTTTTTCTTAAAATTGTTAGAAATTCAAATGAAAATGCAGGTAGGAAGGTGGTACAGTATTATTTCTAATGAGGTATTAGGGCCATTCTAAATGTCTAACAATGAAAGTATTTCAGTTCTGGCATTTTCCAGTTACAGAGTACCGTGCAGCCGTTAAAAAGTGTTTGTGAAGTATTTTTTTTCCACATTGAAAAATTGACTTATTTGAAATAAGCACTATTCCAAAATAGTATGTAATATAGTCTTGTGCCAGCTATTATTTAAAAATGACAGAATGGTCAGAAATATGCCAAAATGATTCTAGGTTGTGGTTTTATGAGAGATTGCATTCTTCATGTGTTTTCTATTTTTGAAAATGGGGTGGGAAACTGTTCAAGGTATATGAAAGTGAACTTGATGTTTGTACCTGTATTAGGCTTGGAAAGACCCTGGATGGGTACCTCAGATTGCAGAAGAGGAGGCAAACCATTCATCTCTAAGGCTAGTTATTTTAATTTCAGGTGGAAAAGTACTGTTTGTTAAAACAGTGATTTCTGCTCTTACTCTTCAGATAAAAATTTTGATGATGAAGATTCTGTGGATGGTAACAGACCTTCCTCTGCTAGTTCTACATCGTCCAAAGCTCCAACAACCTCACGGAGAAATGTTGGAATGGGGACTACCCGTCGGCTTGGATCATCCTCTCTCGGATCCAAGTCTTCAGGTAAGACCAAGCCCCAGGTGGCATTTTGGGTCAGCTCTGCAAGCTTTTGAAGCCAAACATGCATAGTATTTGCCTTCTGTGACCTTCAGAAGTGAAGAAGTCTCGATCGCAATATGTTTCTGTTGTCAGTTCTTTAATTACTGTGCTGTTAATGCTGATGCATTGGTTGGATATAAATTTGAGCTGCTTTGTTGCCATATTTTGGTAAGCAGAGCTTGTAGGAGAATGAAGCCCACACTGAGAAAAGCATAGCTAAGAGATAAAGGAATTGACCACAAGGGTACCCTGATGGCATTTTTTTGATTTTGGGATCTAGCAGTGCTTGAAACTACAATGGGGCCTGTCTAGCCAGTTTTTGTTCATCAAGACTGAGACTATCCAGAAGTCAAATTGTACCTTTTGTTTTTAAAATGTATTTTGTTACTCCAGGTAGCATTATTCCTTGTGAGATCAGTATGGATATTGAATTAAGTACATGGGTAGGGATTAGCTCTTTGAGGCTTGAAAATGGATTAACAAAGATTTCCTCTCTAAATCCCTCCTCTCCCACCTCCCCCAAATTTAGACAGTTTGAATTCTTATTATATACTTTCATTTTGCTGTCCCATTGTAAATTTACTTGCAAATTTCCTACTTTTTTACTTCTAAAATATGACATAGCTACTCCTCTTAGAACCCTGCTCACTGTTAGCCTTGGGCTTTTAAGCTTGCTTGATGAGCTAAATTAGTGCTGAAGTCAGAATTAGCATCAGAATGCTGTTCCCTGCTGGTCTTCGCTTGCTCTCTGAGCTGGCCCTAGAGTGCTGGTGTGGCGACTGGGTGAGTCAGCACTGGAGCACCTTTGCCACCAGCATCTCTGTCTGTATTAAAGGAGTTGTATGATGGCAGAGAGTGGCATTCTGATCTTTTTGGGGGATGCAGTTAAACATTTTGTTGTTGTTGTTATTGAGCTTAAATTCACCTAGCATAAAATTAACCATTTTAAGGTTAACCTGTAAAATGGTTAATTTTATACTACATTCAGTGGCTTGTAGTATATTCACAGTGTTGTGCAACTAACATCTCTAGTTCCAAAGCAGTTTTATGACCCCAAGAGAAAACCCCATACCCTGTATACATTGCCCCCAGTTTCTTCCTTTCCCCAGCTCCTGACTATCTCCAATCTGTATTTTGTCCCTGGGAATTTACATATGCTAGATATTTCAGAGAAATGAAATCATACAACATGTGATCTTTGGTCTGGTTTTTTTCTATTAGCATAATGTTGTGTCCAACCTTTTGGCATCTCTATGCCACACTGGAAGAGGAGTTGTCTTGGGCCATACATTAAATATACTGAGCCATGTAATCATAATAAGATCTCATAATGTTATAAGTAAATTTGCGATTTTGTTTTGGGCTGCATTCACAGCCTTCATGTGCTGTTTGTGGCCTGCGGGCCACAGGTTACTCATCCCTGTGAGGTTCATCTATGTCGTAGCATGTATGATTGCTTCATTTCTCTTATGTCTGAACAATCTTCTAATCCATTTTCCTGATCTATTCTTGGGTGGCGTCAGTTCTACAAACAAGGCTTAGAAAATTTCTGTATGATCAGACCATTTCTTTTTTTTTTTTTTTCCCCAAAAATCCCAGCTGTGTAAATTATGCAGCGATATCAGCCCTGATCTCCCTTTTACCCCTGATCTCATCTTTCCCCCACTTTGTTTAACACCATGGTAATGAATTTCTTTATCGGCTCCTTCTCGTCAGATTCCTTCGGTCTTAGAGTCCTCTTCCATGTGTGGTATATGGTGCACTGCCTTACACAGAGGAGGCCCTCAAGACCTGTCTGTTCAGTGGGATCCAGTTCTAATGCTAGAACAGACACAGAGCACCACGTCTCAGTGTGTTACTGTCCACTGTCTACAGTTGGCCTATAGGTGCAGTGCGATTGTTCATCAGGGTGATGGCACACATGTACTGCTGCCAGGAGTCATCCATAAAGCCCTTTTCTGTCAAGTTCCATCAGGATACCAAACACCAGAGAGGTTGTCCAGTAGGAAGCTCTAGAAGATTGCTCAGACTTATCAGTGTAAATCATTAATGAGGGTTTACAAGGACGACAATAAACACCAATTTTGAAACCTTTATTGGCGGGTGGGGGTGGGGGAGCCTGATGAGATGTCAGAAGATTGTGTGGTTCATATCCTAAACGATAGCAATTAACTTGGAAATATACAAAGCATTGTACGACAAGGGGAACCTTGCTACTGATGCATAAATGAAAAACTGACATGGTTCTCCTGAGTTCAAAGAAAATGAAAATGTTTTGAGACTAATATAAAGTTGAAATGAAACTATTAAGTTTTTAGAACTTACTTGAATACTTCATAAATCTGTGATGCTAGATTTCTAAAAGTGAATAAACTAATACCCTGAAGAATTAAATTTTGTATTACATCTGTTTATTAGAATCCCTCAAAAGATTTATGCTTTAATAGAATATAAACCATCTGAATCTTTTAAAGACTAGACTGTCCATCCTTAAATAAGTAGTCTCTTTAAATTTTTTAAGTTAATGTATATAATATTATAGAATTACTATACTTCATCTTTATCAAAATTCAGTAGTATTTGTCAGTTCTGCAATACTCTAAATTTATTTTAATCCTCACTTGAGGATATGTTTATTGATTTTTAGAGAAAGAAGGGAGAGAGAGAGAAATATCAATAAGTTGCCTCCTATACGTGCCCCAACTGGTGATCAGACCTTTTGGTGTGTGAGTCCCCCCTCCAACCAGCTGAGCCCCCCCCACAGGCCTCTAAATTTTTACTAAGCATTAAGTATATGGTTACAAGTCTATCAAAATTTAATTTTTGTTGTATATATTCAGATTCTTCCAATATACATTGTTTTCTTTTTGAATATTTTTTTATAGCTACAAAAGAAGGAGCTGGCGCTGTTGATGAAGAGGATTTTATTAAAGCCTTTGATGATGTACCTATAGTGCAGGTGAGTGAGGATACTTGAGTTTGTTTGAAAATAAGGATAGGCTTCTTCTTCAAGTTTCACTTTTCAAGTATGCGATATGTGACGCTCCTTACTAGGTAAGGTAATTTTAACTATTATGACTACAGGAGTTCTGAGGTTGCAGACCACAAAATGTTGGAACCTTTTAGAGCTGAAATGAATAGTAAAAGTCAAGCCCCAAGGTGATCTTTCAGTAAGAACCAGAGAGAAATTTCTTGCTCTAGTAATAAGTTTGTGGGCCAGGTTACATAAAAGGGGGGGGGTGATTAGATTATATAAGGGAGCAAAGAAACATACTTATTAGGGATTTTTTCTTAGGAAGAAAAATTTATAAATTTGAAGGATTTCAGTGTCTGAAAAGCTATGAAGAATGGTTTAATAAAAGCTTAGTGTACACCATCTTGATGCTTTACTTAAGTACCTAACATCTGATGCAAAGGTTATTGATAAAAGTTGGTGTGAAGTCACACATTTTAACTGCTTTAAATATGTCAGTGTTGTCTGTTAATAACTGGGGTTAACAATACTTTTCTTAGCCTACATTGATCTTTCATCCTCTGGATTCCTATAGCATTTAATGTATATACTGATAACTTGTTACCTGCTGTTTGGTTGCCACACATGTATAAATAAGATAATAGGTAGGCATTTTAGGCTGAGCTTCATCCTTAAGTCCTTGACCTTCCCAGCATACCTCTTTCTTGGTTGATTGATGCAGACCCCGGCTTGTGGGGTCGTCCACATTGTGGATGAGATATAAGACAAATTCGCATGGACTACCAAGTCCTGTGGAAGAAAAGGGACAGCATGGCTTCTCTCTCAAGAGAAGAATAAACCTCGGCTCTTGCCTTGACTGGCTTTTATTGCTTTTCTAGTCACATTGCATGATGGTCCTCATATACTATGCACAGGCTCCCTTTAGGTGGTTACCTTTTACAGAAAACAAAGGAGACCATGCCACTAATCACATCACAGAAGAAGGATATTTGCAAATGAAAAGGCAAAAGTGGTTGAACCTGTTACACTCATCCTTGGGAAGTTTAGTACAGATTTTAGGAAGTTACAGTAAGCACTCGCTGCCTCAATTCAGGGTGAGGGAGTTTTAGCAAAAAGCAAGTCTCAAAGCAGCCTAGGTACAATGCAGGCCTGATTCCCCATGGGAGAACCTATCTGTGGGCGTGGGTCCTATGCATCTCTTGAGTGGGAGCTGGGCCCATGCCATGTAGAACGGTCTCCTATAGTTGATATTCCTCTAACTGTCTTATCAGTTGTGGGGATAAATGAGAAAGTAGCTTTGGGAGTGATTAAAATTAAATATGTATAATGTAGTGTTATATATAATACTAAGGGTCATAAATGACTTGTACATCATAACAGTTCCCCATTAGACCTGTTTCTCTTTTATATGTGAATTCATCTTTTAAGTTTACAGTAAAGCTTTATTTGAGGCAAGGTCATCCATACCTGGGCATCATATCTAGTATATATACTCACAATGGAAAAGAAGCTCATTCTAAGACAAATCTGTCCAGATGTTATCCATAGGTCCTTCTGGAAAATGAAGTGATTTATTTTACTAAACTTACTAATATGCTCTTGACTTCATGTAATTAAGAAATAATCATTTTTATTCTTTGAATTTTCTTATGTTGATTGTAAATTAATTTTGCTTACAGATTTATTCCAGCCGAGACCTTGAGGAATCTATAAACAAGATTAGAGAAATACTATCTGATGATAAGCATGATTGGGAGCAAAGAGTAAATGCGGTAAGCCATTGACTTTATGTGATTACATTCTTACTAGATTTATTTATCTGTTCTAAATACTTTATTATGAAATTGGAACACAACTCTAATGAATTTTAAATAGTAAATATTTTAAATATAAATTACTGCATTAACACTTTACTTTTTAGTAGAATATCCCACTTCTGTTGCTATTTTTAAAACATACCTACTTACACCTTTATGTATATCCTATATTTTAACCAAGACCTAATTGTGGAATGCCTGGTGATACCCTCCTCTCTCATCTTGGTAAAGATTTAAATCTGTGTTTATTGTCCAGTGAAGCTGCTTTTTAGTGTCATTTTCAGTGTGTGTTCCTCTATTCCTACTTTGACATCACTTGCTAGAATATATGTGTATTTTTAAAAGTAGATTAGTGAAAGTAAGCGTGCTGCACATTAAGGGAAGCTGTGTCTTACCTGAGGAGAGCTGTTTTTCAGTGGTTGGCCAGCAAGAAGAGGGGTGGGGAAAAAAGCTATTGTATTCTATTTCAAATTTAGACCAGCCTTGTAGTAATGGTAAGTGGAAGTTACTAAAAAAAGACTGTAAGATTCCTTCTTCCTTTATTAAATAAATGGCAGTTAGAGTGGGGTGTGGGCAAAGGTAAGCTTAGAGGAGGAGGAGCTTTTTATAAGGTAACATGAAGGTTTTAATTATTTTACCATTAGGATAGGCTATATACACTAAAATGTTTTCAATTACAACATGCGTTTTGTAGAATTGTAATGTATTGGGTTGGCCAAAAGTCCTTTTAGCTTTTCTGATACAGTGAAAGACACATTTTTCACTTTCAGTAATAACTTGATTGATTTGGATATTTTGAGTATGTCAGCTATCTTCTGTGTGGTAGAACATTGATTGTTCTCGATTAATTTTTCGATTTGATCCCTATCAACTTCAGTTGGTCCACCCTACCATGGAACGTCATCCCGTGAGAAATCTCCAGCACGAAATTACGGAAATTTCACAAACCACTTTTGATATGTTCCATTAGTCACCATGCCTTATCCATACACTGTAGAAATCTGTTTTTTGCATTTCAGTTGTATTTTTACCTTCCTTGATAAAATAAAGCCAAATAATAATATGCCAAAAAGGTTGGCATATTTTCTTCCATCTTCAGTATTAAAATGGCTAGACAAAAATTTACCAGTTTTGATAAGTTATTTTTTAAATGCACAGTGATACAACAGCTGTCACAATATAATCTAACAAAATTGTTTTGAATGAAGTTAGAGACAACTAAGTGCTACTAGAGCCATCTTATGGAGAAAAAAGCCAAATGGACTTTTGGGCCAACCCAGCATTTATCACATACTACATTTAAAAAACTACTTGTTCTTATTTGTGACGTGAAGATTGGTTCAGGATATTCGCTAACGTTTAATTGGCTGAATTCCTTTTGGAAAATGATTTCTATATCATTTAACTTTAATGTTGATCTCATTTGATGGCTTCTGTTGTTTTGTATGCTGTTTTTTGTATATCTACTCATTTTTCTCTATCCCATTAGCTAAAAAAGATTAGATCTTTACTTTTGGCTGGTGCTGCTGAGTATGATAACTTCTTTCAACATTTGCGACTTTTGGACGGAGCCTTTAAACTATCTGCTAAGGATCTGCGGTCTCAGGTAGTGCGGGAGGCTTGTATCACGTTGGGGTAAGGACTTCAATGCTCCAGATTCTCGCACATCATAACATAGCCTCATCAGAGGCTTCAGAGATGGTTCATTGAATCTGTCTGATGGGTCTTTTTAATGTACCAAAGTACCTCTAGTCTGCAAGACCCATTGTAGTTACACTTCTGTCAGTACTTTTATAGTATTTCTTACCCAGTGTGACAGATTTTAAACTTTATTCTATAACTTAGCTCTGAAGCCTCTACTTTAAAATTGAAGCACTTGTTATTATTAATATGTAAAAATGAAATTTATAACTTCCATTTTTAAGCTTTTTCATTGATTTTGCTGGCAGGATATAGTATGATTATCAGAATTTTTGTTTCTAGAAGAGTGCTGTAGCTATAAAATTCAAGTTAAAGGCTTGTATTGCAGGAAAATTCTATCCTCTCTAAACCTGTATCAATGTTTGAAGCTGTAACTTCTGTGTTAGAAAGTGTGACAGAATAATAAGGAAGCAGCAACATAAGGTGGCATTGTGGCTTTTTAAAAGTTTTGGCTTTTGGCTGCAGCCAAGGCAGGGTAGCTCAGTTGATTAGAACATTGTCCCAATACACCAAGGTTGCAGGTTCAAGCCCCTGTGAGGCACATACCAGAATCAACCAATGCATGCATAAATATGTAGAACAATAGATCAGTGTTTTTCTCTCTCCCTTCCTTGCTTTCTCTGAGATCATTAAATTAAAAATAAAAATGTTGCAGAGACATTTTTCTTTGTGTTAACTGCCCCCCCCCACCCCCCACAAAAAAGAGTTTTGGCTGCAGTCAGACGTTGAAGTGTGAATATTTTGTGTTAAAAATAAAAGGGAGGGGAAAAAAGGGTGAGGGAATGTTTTCATGTTTATGTTTTGTTAGTATATGATAATTTGTTTTTTGCTATTTGAAGTGTATTTAGTTGGAAATGACTTATTTAAAAAAAGGAACACGTTTCTTGGGCTAATTGTTGTTTGCTAGGTCCTCTACATGTATATTGGAAAGATTTGAGACTCTTGTCCTTCATCCCTAGATAACTTTAAATGAAGGTTCTAAAATGTTAAGCGGTTTTATAAGCTTCACTATTTGCAAGAAATGTAACTACTGTCCATTATTCATTCCTTATTGCAGGCATCTATCATCAGTTCTGGGTAATAAATTTGACCATGGAGCCGAAGCCATTATGCCAACTATCTTTAATTTAATTCCAAACAGTGCCAAAATTATGGCTACTTCTGGTGTTGTAGCTGTTAGGTTAATCATTCGGGTACGTATGTTTTGGGGCCATACATAGAATAGCAAGTGGTAAATATCAGTGGTTGATAAGCAGTATTCAGAGGCATTTTTCATTAGAGTGGTTATATATAGTTAGAGTCATACTGTATATATAGTATTGGCCATTTTTATGTCACTTAATTATAGCATGTGAGCCTTTTACATCTCATAATGTGAATTTTGTGTATGATGTATATTTGGTGAGGTATTGATTATTGACTCTTCACTTTTAAATACTCGAACATCTCCATCTGCTTCTGAGTTTGTACTCTGTTTTTTATATCTCCAGATAACACCCCTATGCTTCTTGTTCCCCATTTGTTCCACTTTAGGTATTTGTGCTTGTGGTTTTATTTTTCACCTATAATTGTTATTTACTTAATTGCATGCAAGCACAAAAACAATATTCTCTTCAGTTACGTTTTCTAAACATTTATTTGATTTAAATGATTACTTGAGCGTTTTATGTATAAGTTTTCAGTAAAACCTTGTCACTCACAAAAGCTTAAAATGAAAGTTCTCTGTGTCGCCTCTCCCCACCCAGAGTAAGTCCCTTTCCCAGAGGCAGCCCTTGCAGCTGGGACTTGATGATGTTAACTGAAGTCAACCCAGAATGTTCCTGGTTGTTGTAGGTTACTTTGTATTATTTTTAGTTTTCAGTGTTTGCACTGCCTACTTCAAATGTTAAACCCAGAGCTATTACTGGACATTTCTATTGAAATAATATCAAAATAAATTGGCCTGCTGATCCCTTTTGAACTCACTCAGACCTCTGTTACTCAGATGGTTTAGAATTTATACCAACAATTTGTTTCGATTTTAGACTTATTTACATATCATGTTGTTTGTTTTGACTATAAATTCTGTCATGGCCTTTGGCAGTATCCAGTGATATTCATTTTTCCTTTCTGAACTCAGTGGAATTCTAATTTGATGATATATGTGCTTTAGGCAGGTCAGTAAGGAAACGTTTGTCTCGGTTATGCTTTATTTTCGTGTTCCCAAGTGTGCACTCCGTTTGTTCTCCTCTGCAGCACACGCACATCCCTAGGCTAATTCCTGTCATAACGAGCAACTGTACCTCCAAGTCTGTTGCAGTTAGAAGGTAAATTTTTAAAGTTTCCTTATTATTTTTGCACTGTTTAAAAACCAAAACAAATTTCAAATTTTTCTCAATGGGAAAAAATTTGTTTGAAATGTTTAATATTGTTTAAGGTAGCTGCAGTACCTTTGCATTGAAAGATTATGATCTAAATAGTTGTGAAAGTGTATTTGGGCAACCTTTATTATTTGTGCTTACAGACGGGCATATGCATGTGTGTGTGAGAAAGAGAGAATGAGTGACTGTGTGCGTGTGCGTGTGCGTGTGTGTGTGAGTTAATTGGGATTGGGTGGGGAGGAAGGGTAGAGGACCCCACTGTACATTTTTTCCTGAGATAGTCTCTCTACCTACATCATTGGAGCCACCCATTCTTTGAATGAAGATAGTAACTACATACATGCAAGAAAAAAAATTAATGGCAGTTATTTAACATTAACATAGGTGTGTATTTGCATCTTCCCATAGTGATTTTTGGGATTTTGAATCCTGACCAGTCACCTGCTTCTTTTCATAGTTATGGAAGATACACCCAGAAGATACAACCTGGATAGCTAGCTAGGGCTTTGTTCCTAAGTCCCTGTTTTGTCTTGTGTCCTGATGAGCTGCCTTAGACGACATGTGAGAAATAAAGGGCTCTTCTAGGTGGCATTCATGATTCTTGACTATTGAGTCACAGAGTCTTTTGAGAGTCTATTCAGATCTGTGGCCCCTTTTGCCAGGAAAATGTAAATACACAAGGGTGGTTTTTGGGTAGATTTCCAGGGGATTTATGGATACCACTGAAGCCTCTCAGTGGATCATATCAGGAGCTTTATAGTATACATTAATGGTCAACAGCCTCTTGGCTTCACTCCTCTAGTTCTGTATCTTGATTTGAACCCAGTGAAAGAGGCCTTCCCTCTCAGGTTTTGCACCCAGTGTACCTTAGCTGCCCACTATTTCTATCCTTTTCCAGGATGTCATGTTGATCCTGCCAGGTTTCTATGCCTAGGGGAGCCTCTTAAGCATTAGGCAGCCCCATTTACATCTTACCGTTTCATGGAAGGCATGGAAGAGAAGGGGAATAATCCAACTGTATAAAACTAAGAAGAAAGAAATTTGCTCCTTCCACTGAAATAGCTTTATTTTGAACTACATGGCCAAATTGTATATAGTTAAGGAATGCAGTCTGCCCGTGACCCACAGTTCAGCTTCTCCTTGGAAATAGAGTGGAGTAGCTTCAGCTCTCCTAGAGATGAGAGTGTGAAGTCAGCAAGGTAGAAGGATGATAGTGAATTCTAGAAGAGATAGACTTGGGTTGGAGTATCATCTCTTCCCATGTGCTAATTATTTGTCCTGTTGGGAATGAAAGTATTAGGTGGCCAAAAAGTTTATTTAGTTTTTTCAGTATAGTGGCACTAGTAGTGCTTAGTTGTCTTTAACTTCATTCAAAACAATTTTGTTAGATTGTGTTGTGACAGCTGTCATATCAGCATGCTTTTAAAAAAAACTTATCAAAATTGGTGAATTTTTTGTGCAGCCATTTAATATTGAAGATAGAAGAAAATATGCAATATCTTAATTGTATTATGCTCTATTTCAAGGAAGGTAAAAATGCAACTGAAATGAAAAAAAAATAGATTTATGCAGTGTATGGAGTAGGTGCTGTGACTGACTCATTGAATGTGTCAACGATTGACATTTTGGCCAAACAATTCCTTGCTGTGGGGCTCTCTTATGCATTGGAAGATGTTTAGCAGCACCCCTGGCCTCTATCCACTAGAAGCCAATAGCAGGACCACATATTCAAAATATCCAAATCAATAAAATAGTTGGGGAAAATGAAAAACGTGTCTCTTATTTTACGAAAAAACTTAACAGACTTTTTGGCCAACCCAGTACTACCCCTGTGTAGAGTTATTCTGCAGATTTACAGTCTCTTAGGTAAAAGGATTTAACATTTAGTAAAAGCTTAATAAATGATAACCAGTATTAGAATTTGTTGCTGCTGCTGTTATTATTGTTGTTAGTATTGTTTTAGGTCTCCAAGAGAGATTCAAAGTGTGTTTTTCCTTTGTATACGGTAGAGTTGCCACAGTGAAGTGTCACAGATCTTTGTGGTGGAACATTACAGGATGATTAATTAGTCAGCTTGGGCTGCTGTAACAAAAGGCCATACCCTGGGTGGCTAAAACAATAGAAATGGGTTTACTCACAGTTCTTGGGGCTGGCAGTCTGAGATCAGAGTTCCTCAGTGTCCCAGTTGTAATGAGGGTAGCTTTCAGAGGCAGCCTTCTCGCTATGTCCTCACATGGCAGAGAGAGACAGAGACAGAGAGAGAGACAGAGAGAATGAGCGAGCTCTCTGGTGTTTCTTCTGAGAAGGGTACCAGTCCCATCATGAGAACCATACTTCATTACCTCCTGAAGGCCCCGTCATTTCCAGATACCATCATATTGGGGTTAGGGCCTCAACATATGAATTTTGGGTTAACACAACTCAGTATACAGCATTTAACAGTTCTGGCCTTCGGTGCTAAATGTGACTAGCAACCTGCAAGTGCTATAACAGTAGAAATGCCACCTCCTTCATCAGTTTCTGAGACACACACCCAAATTGCTGTGCCTATATTTAGTCAGAACTATGTTTCTTAATGCTGAAAGAAAAAAGAGACCATCTTGCCTAGGCCTCCTGCCTGTAGAAAGGTAGTCAAAGAGGACAGTGTAACCGAGGCAGTGCACTTTTCTGGTCTAACCTGTACCTAGCTTCACTTTGTAAGATTTGCAAGGAATGGATTGTACAACTTCCCTGCCTTTCAGAAGTTTGTATTTTAGTTGGAGGGATTACAAACAATAATGCAAAGCAAGGTAAGAGTGAGTTACAGCACATGTTGTGGATTTAGGAATTAAGAGAGCAGTGATTAAAGTCAGCAGATACGTTCTCAAGCTTCATAGAGAGTTCAAACTTGAGTTGCGTTTTTGAATGATGAGTACATGAAGAAAAGAGACAAGCTCTAATCTGAAGTTTTTAATTAATGATGTGTTTAAATAATGCCAACTTTGACAGACTTCTGTATGTGCTGTTAGTGTAAAAAGTTGAAAACAAAACCTAATTACAGGTGATATTTTAAATTAATATTTAAGACAAGAATTAGCACTAAAGGTCTCTTTTCACTAAGAGATAAATACATATAAACATATGCATACACACATTTAAAATAAGAGAGAAAGAGATGAGAAAAGTCAGACCAGGAAGTGACATGAGAAAAAGGGTAGAAAAAGAATAAACAAGGGGCGGGGGTGGGGAAAGCGATAGGGGGGAAAGGACATAGGCATACACCATTCTTTCCTTGGAGAAAGTTTGCTGTATAAACCCCCACAGTCCCCTACCACCTCTAGGAATGAGTTAAATTGCTCTCCTGTGTGTTCTAGAGCCCCTGTGCTCTCGCACACAGACCATTTCTTGTCTATTGTTCTTGCTGTGTTGTGTCTTCGTTACCTTGTATCTAGCATCTAGCATAGGATAAGGGTTTATTAAAGATTTATTGAGTGATTAACAATTGCATGAATTGTGAGGTTTTGAATTGGGAAGATCTTGGGAAAGAAAGTCTGGTCATTAGACAAAAATTACCTACTGACTTGTTCCTTTGAATGGCTTCCCAAGACTATAAAGATTTATTCCTATAAAGATGGATATCCTGGACTTCACCCAAAATGGTAATGTAATCCAAAGGATAAGAGACTGGAATTGTTTTCGTGCACAAATCAGACTAAGAAGGATCACAGAAGTGAAAAGACTGGAAAAGAAAGGGTATTGAAATAATGAAGAGAGGGAAATAGCTGAGTAGCTCAGAATGAAAATGTGTTGTCATCACTACCTAGGACCTTCTTAGAAGGAACATTGAGCAAACACTTTTTGTTTTTCAGTGTATTTTTCTACTTTTTTATGTGCGAGGCAATCTGTGAAAATAACGCAAAGACCAGTTGCCTGATTCTGTAATGTACGTTGCTCTTTTGTGCATGTTTGCACACTGTGTTCACGTATTACGTGAGGTAGTGTAAAAACAAATGACAAAGGTGTGCCTTTTTAGCAGTGTGCCATGAAGCTCAAGCTTCTGATTTGGAGGGAACTCCTATATCCCGTGCCTATATCTCTGTAATTTTTCCTCTTGACCACCATAGATGATTAATTTTTTTATTTGCTTTGGTTGTGTCAATTCTGATCCCATCTTTATGTTCCTTTTTTTAATCATAAAAGAAGAAATTTATCAATTGTAAAAAGTAGCATTGGTTCACTTAAGAAAAAAGCTTTTATTTTCACTAACATACAGATTACTAAGTTACATATTTTTCCTTTACAATTTTCAGACGCTGTTTTGAATTTTTAGATTTACTTTTACAAGAATGGCAAACACATTCACTGGAACGGTGAGCATCTGATGTGCTGTTTTTTCCTCAATTGAATCTTGAGATTTAATGACTGAGTGGTCCAATTCACTTTCTATCAGAAATGAAGGAATCTAAGTATTTGTTCTCATGACTACGTCTGTTATTTCTACTGATGTGAGCCACATAGTATTGGTAGAAGCCTTTAGTGAATCTCCTTGATTGTGATATTAAGGTGTCTAGAGATGCAGGTACATGTGCACTATCACCACTACAAAGCCAGGATTAACTGTTTATTGACTCTGATTCTGCAGCTTGACATTCCTGTCAGTTCCAGTGAGGTCAGTGTTTAAAGTTGTTCTTTGTAGGGAGGGTGTTAACTTTTAGGTCTTATAAGAATTTCACTTGTTTGAAAGTTTCCAATTTGATCCCTCTGTTTTAGAAAGTCAGCAGTTTTCTTTTTATTCAGATTGGTGTTTTACATCATCATAATAAAAAGTAGGATTATGACAAAAATTTTTTTAATTCAAGCCTGATTTTCTTTCCTTTTTAAAGATTTTATTTATTTTTAGAGAAAGGGGAAGGAAGGAGGAAATGGAGAGAAACATCCATTGGTTGCTTCTCCTACTCCCTGACCCGCAATCAAACCTGTGACCTTGTGGTTTGCTAGACGATGCTTTACCCACTGAGCCACACCAGCCAGGGCTAACACAGAATTCTTGAAGAATAGAAGCATGCCTCTGAACTTTGAGAGTCATTTTTTGTTACTTCTGAGTGAAATTTGGAGAAGTAAATGGTGATGTTATGCCCATTTTTTAATGGTATGTTATATAGTTTATGAAGAACTTAACAGCATGTAAAACATTTTATTAGAGTAGAATTTTAATAAATTGCCCTGGCAGTCGCATCGATACTGCAAAGGTCAGAGATGAAACACACCTAGCTTCCCAGAGGTAAATTTTCATCTGAAAATACTTTGAATCTAGAAGATAGTCTTACTTTTTTTACCCCAATATTTTCTTGTTTTTTAATCTCATGAGTATTATATCCTCTTGATAGATTTGTAATTTAGAGGTGGAAAGTGGAAAGAGGGATTTGATTTAATGTGGGGATAGGCAAGTAGAACAGAAAAGCATGAAGAACTCAGGAGTAGTCCCATGTAGTCATTCATCCTACCCCAGTGTTTGTCCTCTAGCAGGTACTCATATTGATTGAATAAATGAAGGAGTAAAAGTAAGGACTTTGAATGGGCTGGTAAAATCAGTAGTCTTATGTTGTATGAGACTATTCATTCTATTCATTTCCCTTTTCTTAAAACTTTGTGAAATAGTCAGTGAGACAACTTAATTTTTTTCTCACCTAGGGTAGAACATAAATAAAGAAGATCTATTTATAAAATGTTACATAATTTTACAAAATTGTTCATCATACTTAGTGGAGTTTGGAAAAACATTGTCTTGAATTACAGAAATGTGATACAGATGGCCTCTTTAGTATTAAGATTATAATTATCTCATTAAAATGTCCACATAAACCAGTTCGGATTATGGAAAAATAGGGTTTTGTTGTTTTGGCTCATAAAAGATTCAGCTAAATAACTCTGGCGTAAGAAAAATAAGCCATAACTTTTTAAAATATATTTTATTGATTATGCCATTACAGTCGTCCCATTTTCCCTCTTCAGTCCCCTCCACCCTGCACACCCCCTCCCACCCACATTCCCCCCCTTTAGTTCATGTCCATGTGTCATAAGTTCTTTAGCTTCTACATTTCCTATATTATTCTTGCCCCTCCCCGTCTATATTCTACCTACTGTCTATGCTACTTATTCTCTGTACCTTTTCCCCCTTTCTCCTCCTCCCACTTCCATGTTACTATCCCTCCATGTAATCTCCATTTCTGTGGTTCCGTTCCTGTTCTAGTTGTTTGCTTAGTTTGTTTTTGTTTTTGTTTTAGGTGTGGTTATTCATAATTGTGAGTTTGTTGTCATTTTACTATACATGTTTTTTATCTTCTTTTTCTTAGATAAGGCCCTTTAACATTTCATAAAATAAGGGCTTGGTTATGATGAATTCCTTTAACATGACCTTATTTGAGAAGCACTTTATCTGCCCTTCCATTCTAAATGACAGATTTGCTGGATAGAGCAATCTGGGATGTAGGTGCTTGCCTTTCCTGACTTGGAATACTTCTTTCCAGCCCCTTCTTGCCTGCAAGGCCTCTTTTGAGAAATCAGCTGACATTCTGATGGGAACTCCTTTGTTTCTTGCTGCTTCTAGGATTTTCTCCTTCATTTTTACCTTGGCTAATGTAATTCTGATGTGCCTTGGTGTGTTCCTCCTTGGATCCAACTTCTTCGGGACTCTCTGAGCTTCCTGGACTTCCTGGAAGTCTATTTCCTTTGCCAGATTGGGGAAGTTCTCCTTTATTATTTGTTCAGATAAGTTTTCCACTTGTTGCTCTTCCTCTTCTCCTTCTGGTACCCCTATAATTCGGATGTTGGAACATTTAAAAATGTCCTGGAGGTTCCTAAGCCTCTCATTTTTTTTGATTTGTTATTTCTTCCTTCTTTTCTGTTTGGTTGGTTGTTTCTTCCTTCTGGTCCACTCCATCGATTTGAGTCCCAGTTTTCTTCCTGTCACTATTGGTTCCCTTTGCATTTTCCTTCATTTCACTTATCGTAGCCTGCATTTTTTCAGCTAATTTGCGACCAGATTCAACCAATTCTGTGAGCATCCTGATCACCAGTGCTTTGAACTGTGCATCTGATAGGTTTACTCTCTCTTGGTTGCTTAGTTGTATTTGCTATGGAGCTTTGATCTGTTCTTCCGTTCGGGCCTTTTTTTTTTGTTTGTTTTTTGTCTTGTTGTGCCTGTTAGGTAGGAGGGGCGGAGCAACCCAGACACACTGGGTTGTGATGCTGTATGTGGGGGCAGGGTTCGAGAGAGAACAGTGGCACTTGTTCTGCTCTTCTTCGTATTTCAGTCCCTTCTGCCACTTCCCCATAGCTAACTGGGCTTTTCTGGTGCTAATTCCCATGTAGGTGGGCTTGTGCATGTTCTAGGACCCCGTGGGTCTGTCCAACGCACTCTCCTGTGAGGCTGGGAGTCTCTCCCTGCACCTCATACCCCCCAGGTGTGTTCAATCAGTGTCCCGAGGTTCTATTTCCCGGCGCTGGGACCCTGGGTTGCTCGGTCTGTCTCACTGTCCAATTTCTCCTGGTGTATCTGTGCGCGAATGTGAGACTGCCTGGACAGCCAGGCGCCTTGTGTGCAGTGCCTCGTTTCACATTTGCCACCTCATTGAGTCTTTCAGCCGCCTGCGCGCCCAGGGTCTGCCCGCTGTGGTCTTGTTCCTGGGATGCCTTAAGCGCTCGGTGCCACTGCTTTTTGTGTTGCCACCTCTCTCCACCCAGTTGCCCGACTCTGCCCTTCCTACTGGTCTGGATGAAAGTGTATATTTTAATTCCTTGGTTGTCCAACTTCCATACAGTTCAGTTTTCTGTCATATCTGGTTATCTTGTTTCTAAATTGTTGATGATCTTGTTTTGGTTGTGTCTATGTACGCCTCCATCTTGACCGGAAGTCCAATAACTTTTTTAAAAACCACACCAGCGAGTAGGGTTATCCAGGCTACTTGGTGGGGGGGCAGGTAGGGCACTGGGACAGGATTAGAAGACTTGCAGAAAATGCTCTGATTTTGTTAAGTTGCACAAAGGCTCTCACATTGCCATTTTGAAGCTGTTTATCATGCTTGTTTCAGTCTGTATAACATATATGATTGTTGCTTTCTTTTCTAAATATCTAGACATATATCAGTATTAGCTGAAACAATAAAGAAGGGAATACATGATGCCGATTCTGAAGCAAGAATAGAAGCCAGAAAGTGAGTGCTTATTTGTACACTACTTTTTTTATTCACTACTTTTATTTTCATATGCATTGTCTAGATTGCCTTATTAAAAACACATTATGTCAAAATATTTTGTTAATCATGACTTTTAAATATGACCCTGGAAGGACATTTCATAATTTTTCTGTAGTTTTTAGTTTAAGAGTTTGGTTAGTAGTGCCTAGGCTTGAAAGAGTGATTGATATTATCTGAATATTATCAGAACTGAGGTAGAAAACAGAATGCTTATTTTTAAATTTATGAGATACCACTATCCCATGAATCAGAAGAGCATTTACATACTTGCTAAGTGTACTCTTTTATTCATTAAGCCTTGTTAAAAACCAAGTCATAATCCAAACTGACTTTTTGATATACAGTGATAAAATCCTGATCACAGGGCTTCTTTTCTGTGATCACATCTTTGCAAGTATCAGGTAGTTGTTTGGGAAGTATGCATCACAGTCAAGGGTGGTGGGGTGAGCTGAGGCTCAGGATTATCACAGTGCTGACTTGCTGTTACCATCCACATTAGAGGCAGTTACATCCCAGTCATGTGGCTGTGGCACCATACGTTCAGTACCTCCCTAGGAATAATTTTGCCAGTATGACCATAAATACCAGAAATTTCGTGCTAAGTCTTTCTCTTGAGCAGGGAGGGCATGGACAAGTACTGCTGGTTTTGTGCCTGTGATTTTTTTTCTATGCTTTTGTGGTTGACTAGCTCTTCTCCTAGACACAGGTTAATATTCCTAGCCTGGAATATGACTATCTAACATAGCTGCATTAATACATCTTGATCAAATACTTGTTGCTCTTTGCTCTCTCAGTTAAGTTATATTTCTTTGATTTCTGAGTTATTTTAGAGGATCTCACACTGAAACTGAAGCACCACAAGTTTATCTTCGGTAGTTCTATCAAAATAAGTCACAAAATTAATAGTTGGTAAAAACTATTAGAAATGTATTTGTTAATGATCTACTTAGGCTGTTTCTATCCTTGTATTGTATTCTTCCCCTCCTCCAATTTTTCTAGTTCTTTAGTTACAATGCAATAACAGTTTTAAATAGTTCTGAACAACTTCCCTTTTTTTTTTTTTGTACATCTTATCTAAGGCAATTTTTAAATACCTCAAATCAACAAGTGTCAAATTGCCTTGATAAAAACTACCATTAATGAGGCCCTCTTCAGGTTTTAGGTCTAGTTCTGGATGTTTTAGCTCCATTTTCCTTAAGGCGCCCCAGTCTTCTTGGAAATAAGGCAGCTAAACAGGATTCTGGTCCTTGAAAATGTTACGTAGTGTACTCCAGAGCTCAGTGAAATACCTGTTACGATCCACCGGCTCTAACAGGAAGTTGTGTGGTTCTCCCGAGGTGTTACTGGGGTTTCCACAGTCACTTCAGCAGAGAAGCAGAGCACTTATACCACACCTTGGAGTCCTCCTACCAGAAGGCCCTGCAGTCCCACTTGAAGAACTCGGACAGCATTGTGTCTTTGCCGCAATCTGATCGGTCATCTTCTAGCTCTCAAGAGAGTCTGAAGTAAGGAATTCATTAGTGTGAAATTTTATATTTAAAAATTTGCTGCATGAGAATACAAGTTCTAGCTGTGTTTGTACATATATGAGCCTGTTATAAATCCCCGTCACCTCAGATGTATTCTGGTACTAGGTAAGATACTGTGGGAATGGTAAGAAACAGGTGGCCTTGGTCTCTGCCATAAGTAGTTTTTAGTTAAATTTATATGATAGTATAATAATACAGCTTTGGAGTGAATTGCTTAGTGTCTTCTAATAGCATGTATGTATTAACTTGGAGACAAGTTTGTAAAGAGAGGGCATGTAATATCTTCACTCAGTATTTCTAATGTCTGTCTCTAGTTAGGACTTAATTTCTGTGTGTTTGGGAGATAGTCCAAAATATAATGGTAAAGCTTTTCTGAAAATGGGTATTTATAAGATTGTGGGCCAGATTACCTGAGAAATTCTTAAAACTCTAAAGTAATTCTTCATTCATAATTTTCAATTATAGATTGTGTTTGTATTAATGCACATAAAGTACACATTTGATAATAAACAGGTGTATATCTTTATTTTTAGTCGGCCGCTCTCTGCCAAAAGAAGTTCTACTGGAAGCACCGCCTCTAGAGGTAAGACTGACAGTGTGGAGAAGGCAGTCCGTGGAGGCCTCCATTACTAACCCCAGGTGGGCTGAGCTACTCGGAGAGGCTGCCCTCGGCTCCTTGCTAGGTTTGCAGAGTGAGCTGCTCTGCCCTGTGCTCCAGCTGCCCCCTGTGGAGCCCCACTTTTCCAGGAGCCATTAGCGGTGAGGGAGACATTGTCAGGAGGACTTACTCAGGCAGAAATTGAGCTCTGTGACCTTTTCTCACTCACTTCCCTCCAGCATGTGTAGGACACTGCCACAAACAGTGCAGAGCTTCACCCTGGTCACTTGGTCAGAGAATAAAGACAGTTGTGATGCTTTGAGCAGCAGCAATAGTATGGTGGCCCTTAGAGGCAGGAGAGTGAAATGTTTCCTGAAAAAGTTAGGCATTTGGGTAAGAGTGCACATTTTTGCCACATCATGAGGAAACTGGTCAGATGAGAACAATGTTTTATTGTTTTCATTTCTCATACTAACCAGAAATACGTTAATTTCTTTGGGGTTTATTATAGTCTTTGATTACAGCAAGACAGATATAGTAGGTATGTATTATGGCCGTCATTTTGAATTCCCTCAGCATGGGTTGAACTGTCTCTACTGGTGAGGAAAAGTGTTGGTTAGTGTGGTGTGTTCCAGCCTCTCTTGAAACTCGGTATTTGCTGTAAAGAAAAGCCAAGTAGTTTTAGCGATACCTGTTTACAATTCTAGCGTAGTTCTTACTCATGTTTTTTCCTTTACCACTGTAGCTTCTTCAGTCAGTACCAAATCTGCATCAACAACTGGGTCCCTCCAGCGGTCTCGAAGTGACATAGATGTGAATGCAGCAGCCAGTGCCAAATCCAAAGCCTCCTCAGCTTCGGGCGCTACGCCCTTCAGCTCTGCAGCGGCTTTACCTCCAGGGTCATACGCGTCCTTAGGTAACCAGGTCCCCACCACCTCTCCCCCAAGTTCTGTCCCTTGAGATGACATGTACCTCTGCTCAGATTTATTTAGTTAGTTACAAAAGGCAGTAATTGAAGAAGTTGTCACCGTTACAGTGCTGATGTTTAAGTGTAAGTGACTCTGCACTTACTGCTGCTTAGCAGTTCCCCTTTGTTGAGAGTCCACTCGCTCTGGAGCACCATCATTTTTAGTGACAAGCAGGTGCAGTGGTCTCGCATGGTGTGTGGCACTGAGCACGGCCCTCCTTCAGCTTCACTCCCCACTTGACAGCGTCCCACACAGCTCCCTCCCATGTCGCCAAAGCTGGCGTTTCTCCCTCCTGACATTGGTGGGAGCAGAGGGGTAAGGGTTTAGTGAGGAATTCACCAAAGATAGTCACTGTAATTAGATATTTTCTAATTTGAGAATGTAATTGGAGTGGGGGAGGTGTGGAAGGAGCAGGAAAGGGATGACAACAGGGTAGGGATCTTTAGAGGAGTGTGGTGGACTTATTTTTTTTATATATTTATTTATTTATTCATTCATTCATTCATTCATTCATTCTTAGAGACAGGGAATGGAAGGAGAAAGAGAGGAAGAGAAACATCAGTGTGGTGTGTGGTTGCCTCTCGTGCACCCCCCCACTGGAGACCTGGCCCACAACCCAGGCATGTGCCCTGACTGGGAATTGAACCTACAACCCTTGGGTTTGCAGCCCATGCTCAGTCCACTGAGCTACACCAGCCAGGGCTGTTGGCGTTATTAGCCAACGTAATTATACAGGAGTGTTGTCTTTCCGTGCGCCACTTTGGGAAGAGCGTGCACTTAAGGTACACGCTCTAACAATAGCATCAAAGATTAAAAAAAATAATTTTCAAAAGAATTAATATCTGGCAGAGTATTACGCCATTTTCTCAGTTTTTCAGCAGATACTACGTACCTACCATACGTAAAGCTAATTATTTATTTTATTTTTGTTAAAGCAAAGTTGTCCAAGGCCAAAATCTGGGGACTTCGCTGGATTGATTTTATTTTGGATTTTATGGAAATGAATATAATTTAAACTTTATGAAACATTGATATGGAATTATGTGATTTACATATTCCAAAATCAGTTCCAAAATTAATGTTCTAAAAATGTTTTATACATGGAAGCATAATAACAGAACAAACACCAAAAAGAGATCCTGGGCCTGCCATTCGTTAGCCTGGGAACCTTGAGAAGGCCATGGAATCTTTGAATCTCCTAAACCAGGAGTGTCAAACTCATTTTCACCAGGGGCCACATCAGCCTGTGGTTGCCTTCAAAGAGCAGAATGTAATTTTAGGACTGTATAAATGTAACTGCTCTTTAACAGTTAAGCAGGAGCTGGGTGCTACCGCCCGAAAGAAACAAGGCGCCGGGCTGGATAAAACAAGTTGGAGGGCTGGATTCGACCCATGGGCCCTGTTGTTTGCCACCTATGTCCCATACCCATACATTATTGTAATAGTAGACACCTAACTCAGATATATGAGTTTCAAACTAATAATGTTCCTGTCATAATTAGTTTCTTTCCCTAAACTAATTATGACAGGAACATTAATAATACACCCATTATTAGGTGTATACTTTGGATTGTTTGTTAAATCAGTCTTGTTTTCTGTATGTAAATACCTCATAACTGATGGATGCATTTAGTTCGGGAAGAAGCCCAACAGGAGCTCTCCTTTTGTTCCATTTAACTGACATAACATTAAGTAGGGGTTTTGCCTACGTAGCATTAGTATGTTGCTGGAGGGAAGGCAGTACTCTCTCCTATGGTAAAGCAGTTCTATTAATTTTAGTTCAGTTTTTTAAGTACTTTCCTGTGTTTCCAATGTATTTAATCCACACTTGAGAGTTTGTAATTAGTATTTGTCTCATTGCTAAAAAACTTGAGTAAAAACCATTTAGAGTCCTCAGTAAGTAACTTTTGTTTTCTGTTCATATTGGGGATATTTTAATATGGACCATGTACTTGTCCCTCAGTGCTAGTCGAAGCACGCTGGTCTCTTGGTCTGGTGATGTTGAGTTGACCTTCACTGGTAAATTTTCAGCCCAGTGTTACCTCTTCAAATAATAAAACCTGGAGTATTCCCATTCTCTTACCTTTTCCTGACTACTTCTAATTCTCCTTATGTTCAAAACAACAAAACCCAAAACCACCCTGAAATAATACAACATCATCCTACTGAGGAGTTTTTACAATTACTACTTAGGTTGATACTTTACATCTGTGCAGAAGTATAGCATTAAAATTGATGATCGTTTTCCGAACTTCTAGAGTCCAGTCATATGAGGGAAGATTTGGAGTCAGTAGGCCTTGATTCAGGTACCATGCTATGCAGCTTTGCTGCTGATAAGTAGTTGGGATAGGCATTGCTCGAGCTAGCCTCTCTGAACTTCTCACTTGCCTCTGCCCTTTGGATGACTCTTTCGTAGTTTAGTTTTTAGTCCTGTGTCCTCCTCCCTACCCCTTTTGGTAGTACTTTGTTCCAAGAATAAGGAACTCTTTATGGGATGAAGGTTGACTGAATGAAAAAAACAACAATCACTATCAACTGAGACCCTATTCTGGGTTGCCCTTTTTTGTGTTGTTTTCCAAAGGCAAAAGCCCACGATTCTAAGCTGACTTTAAGATCAGGCACTTTTACTTGCTTTCTACTCTGCTTTGCTATTGAACTTGTTTCCCTTTTAATTTTATTTTAAATTGTACTTTTGCTTTCTTTAGTAGCTAATAACATTTTGCTTTTTAAGTTTTTTTAATGTTACTAACTGTTCCTGTTATCCCTTCCCTTATTTTTTAATTTGCTTAAAGATGGTACTGCCACTAAAGCAGAGGGTAAGCGGTTTGTTTCTTTGATAGAGGTGTGTCTCCCTCTCCCCAGTCCTCTGTTCTCACCGAGTATTGCCTCCTGCCCACTTGTCTCACTAGGTCCCTGCATGAGACTGCATGCTCTTCCCTTCACTCTTCATTCTGTTTTTACTGGGTTTTGATTTACCTCTACCCATATTCTCCTCCTTTCTTGTTCAGTTGTTGTTCCTGTGAATTTTGGCACTTAAGAATGCTGTACATAGTTTTTGACTTTGAGCCCACACTGGGGAGTAGCATTGGTGTGACATTGTGTGCTGCTGTCCTCCTGGCTGCTCATCTCAGAGTCCATTACAGCTGAAGCACCACCTGACTTTTACATCCTTTCCTTTCTGTTCCTTTCCTTTTCTTTTGTGCTTTTGTGGGCCTCTCAGAATTTGCTTTCCTGTTTTGAAAATAAATTTGTGTCAATTATTCAGGTTAAAGGCTCATAAAGGCTTTCTACCAGGTAATTTACAGACTTTTTTTTAAAATACATTTTTCTCCCCTAATGATGTTACTGAATTATATCATACCATTTTTATTGGTATCCCTGACAGTACCCCATTCATTGATGTATTCTCGTTCATTCACTCATCAGTCATGTAGTAAGTGCCTTCTGAGTGCTGTGTTCTCTACTACACGCAAGGGCATAGCATGCTCACAGGAATGCACGCATCCAGTCCCACTTTTTGTTTTTCCACCACTCTCCAGAAGGCCTTGCTGATTTTGCACTGACCTTTGGATTTTAGACATAGCTATTCTAGTCTGTACAGGTCTTTGATTAGCACATGCTAGATAAGATCATCCCTTTGAAAAGTCTCTAGATAGAAAGTCTCTAGATGGTGTTTTATATAACTGAAATATAGGATGACTTCATCTGCTTAAGATAGTGGCTTATAACCACCTACCCTCAGGATTATGATTTCACAATGAGGACCTGCTAATTTACTTTCATATATTATTTAGCTACTGTAAAAGCGATTGCATTTTATCTTGATGTATTTAGCTCACAATACTTTTATTTATTTATTTTGTTGTTTAAGCACAGTAGGTCACAATACTTTTAATCTATTACTCTGATCTTGTACAATACATTTGTAAGGTATTACCACTAAGAGAAATGGGGTAAAGTGCAAACAGGATCTCTCTGTATTCATACAGTTACATCCAAGTCTACAATTATTTTCAAGTAAGTTTAATTTAGAAATAGAGCTCTTTAAAACTACTCCGCCTCTCCAAAAGCATGATTTTATAGAAGTTATGTTCTTAATAGTATTATTTTTATTTATAAGACTAATGTTAAAGTTAGTAAAGCATTTTTTTAAGAGTTTTAAAATTTTAGAAAGGTAGAGGGGAAGAAAGAAAGGGAGAGAAACATCAATGTGAGAGAAAAACATTAATCAGCTGCCTCTTGTGCGTACACCAACCGGGGACTGTCTTGATCAGGAATCAAAGCCATGAACTTTCGCTGTGTGGGACTATTCCCAACCAGCTGAGCCACATTGGTCAGGGCAGTAAAGCATATCTCTTTTAAAGAATGGGGACTTCTGGCCAAGATGGAGGCATAGGTAGATATGTTTACCTTCCTCACACAACTAAAATGACAACAACCAATTTAAAAACAAAAAACAACCAGAACTGCCAGAAATCAAACTGTATGAAAATCCAACAACCAAAGAGTTACATAAAAAACATTCATCCAGACTGGTAGGTAGAAGTGGAAATGGGCAACAGGGTGGGGGGGAACAGGGAGATGACAGTGGCTAGCAGATGAGGCAGTCCCATATTTGCATGCCGATAAACCGGAAGGAACAACTGGGGAGCAAGACAGGGTTCCAGCATGGGGAACTAAAGCCTCAAAACTTCTGGCTGTAAAAACCTGAGGGCTTATGGCCAATGAAACTCCCACTCTCACAGGAGAGTCTGTTAGAGGGGTCCATGGGGTCCCAGAATGTACACAGACCCACACATCTGATAATCAGCACAAGAAGGGCCCAATTCACTGGTGGGTAGCAGGGGAAGTGACTGAAAGCTGGGCAACAGTTGAGCAAGCAGCATTGTTTCCTTTCTGACCCCTCCCCATGTACATTGCCACAATGCAGTGCCCCACCCTGCTGAATACCTAAGCCTCTGCCCCTTACAATGTAACAGGTGCTCTGAGACAAAGAAATATGGCAGATCATGATAAATAAATGAAAGAACAGATCAAAACTCTAGAAAGAGAATGAAGTGACAAAGAGATAGCCAACCTATCAGGTGCAGAGTTCAAAACACTGGTAATCAGGTTATTCACAGAAATGATTTGAGTTGTAGCAAAATGAAGGAAGAAGTGAAGGCTATACAGGATGAAATAAAGGAAAATATACAGGGAACCAACACTGAAGAGAAGGAAACTGGGACTCAAGTCAATGATTTGGAACAAAAAGAAGAAATAAACATTCAACCAGAATAGAATAAGAAATAAGAACTCAGAAAAATGAGAGGAGAGGCTGAGGAACCTCTGGGACAACTGTAAATGCTCCATCATCTGAATTATAGGGGGTACCAAAAGGAGAAGAGGAAGAGCAAGAAATTGAAAACTTATTTGAGCAAATAGTGAAGGAGAACTTCCCCAATCTGGCAAAGGGAATAGACTTCCCAGAAGTCCAGGAAGCTCAGGGTCACAAAGGAATTGGATCCAAGAAGAAACACACCATGGCACATCATAATTAAGTTAACCAAGTTTAAACATGAGAGAATCTTAAAAGCAGCAGGAGAAAAGGAGACAGTTACTTACAAATGAGTTCCCATAAGACTGTCAGCTGATTTCTCAAAAGAAACATTGCAGGCAAGAAGGGGCTGGAAAGAAGTATTCCAAGTCATGAAAGGCAAGGACCTACATCCAATATTACTCTATCCAGCAAAGCTATCATTTAAAATGGAAGGGCAGATACAGTGCTTCCCAAGTAAGGTCAAGTTTAAGGAGTTCATCATCAGCAGTCCCTTACTATATGAAGTGTTAAAGGGACTTATCTAAGAAATAGAACAATATAAAAAACTATAAACAGTAAAATGACAGTAAACTTACAACTATCAACAAATGAACCTAAAAAATAAAAGCAATAACTAAGCAAAAACTAGAACAGGAACAGAGTCACAGAAATGGAGATCACATGGAGGGGGTTATCAGGGAAGGGATGGGTGGAAAATGGGGGAAAAGATACTGGGAATAAGAAGCATGAAAGTAGGTACAAAATAGACAGGAGGAGGTCAAGAATATTATGTGACATGTAGAAGCCAAATAACCTATATGTATAACACATGGACATGAACTAAGGAGGAGGCAATGCTGAAGGGAGGGGGAGATGTGGGGCAGATGAGGACAAAGGGGAGAGGAAAAAATGGGACAACTGTAAGAGCATAATCAATAAAATATACTTTTAAAAATATAAAGAAATGCAAGAGAATGGTAAACAGTGTGTAAAGGATCATGTTACCAATTATAGAGGAAGATAAAGGATATAAGGATGAAAGCAAAGAAGATTTTTATTTTTTAAGCTGAATGGGTATGGATATTCATTTAAAAAATTAGTTTTTGACTTAAATATTTTGTAATAAATTTAAAATAAGAAGAAATTCAGCCTTTTTTTATGTTCACTTTACCTTGGTGCCTGCCTTACTTTAGCTCGGTGATGTCCATAGGAAAATAAAAAGTCCTCACTCATAGGCCAACAAGCCAGGCAAGGCACAGGTATCCAACCAGTAATGTGACCTTGGACAGATTAATTCATTCCCATTTCTTGGTTTCCTCATTGTAAAATGGGGATAATTACTTACATGTTGTTTTGAGGTTTCTGAGTTCATACATATACACTCTTAGTGTAATATATGGTATAGCTTTTAATTTTAGTATAGATTCTAGAATTTGTGTATGTCTTTCCCTAAACTGCTATTAAAAGTCATTCATTTTAGTTTTCTTTTAATGCAGTACTTTTCTTGCTTCTTACCTCCCTTTCTTGAACCTTTTTCAAGCCTTAAGATTTGTTTTACTGTGTTGCTTTTCTGCAAGCTTTCTCTTATGATGAGCTAGGAGTGATTTTGAACAATACAAGAAGCCAGCAGGGATTCAACTTGATTTGTGTTTTCTCTGTCAGATTGCTGTGTGGCACGGGAGGCATTTCTTACCCCTTTGAAACAAAAAAATCCCCGAATTTAAAAAAGTTTGATTCCTAATCACAAGTCTGTCTGTTCATCAGTGATACTGCATTTCTGAATTTATTTTTATTTTTATCTTTTCATGGTTCAATAATTGGGGTTAACAGGC
Organism: Tonatia bakeri; assembly: GCA_004024845.1. Lineage (NCBI taxonomy): Eukaryota > Metazoa > Chordata > Mammalia > Chiroptera > Phyllostomidae > Tonatia > Tonatia bakeri. The sequence goes on along the minus strand of PVIA01005947.1, from coordinate 39,137 downwards.
CGCTAGAGTGGGAAACTCTTCATAAATGCCCAGAACATGGTATTATTTTTAGGTCTTCATTTCTCTCAGTGCTTCTAATACTTATTTTTTTTTAATTTTTATTTTTAATACAATTTTATTTTTCAATTACAGTTCACATTCAGTATTATTTTGTATTAGTTTCAGGTGCTAATATTTATTCTTTTTATCTTTTGCAGCCTAGAAATTTATGGCCACGCATGCTTTATAATAGGAGTTTAGTGGTACTTATCAAAACACATTTATAATCCAGGGCATTGTAGCTTTTGTTGATTGCTGAGTGTTGTGCATTTACTCATTTTTTCTATGGTATTTTTAAGACAACAGCTAGTATTTTCTGCTTCTGGAAATTTGACGTTTGCAGCCAATAAAAAAAATATTTAATCAGAAAAAATTGTGAGAAAAATCCTCAAATAAATGTCACCTCCTCACCTGAAAATATGACATGCTAAAGTAATCTAAATATTGGCACCTGATAGGTTCATGACTCACTTTTAGGAGTTCCTAATGCATTTTTAGAATTTGTGTGTACAGATCCCATGCATGTGTGTGCGCTTGGGAGACATGTTAGGACCTCAGATGGGGAAGACTGCTCCCTCTGTAGGTGGCCAAGTCAGTGCCCTTTGCTTATGGGTAGGTTGTTTCCTCGTGTAGGTCATACTTACTGAAAACCTATGGAAACACTGTTTTTGCTGTATTCTCCAGGTCGGATTCGCACAAGACGACAAAACTCTGGGAGTGCCACCAATGTCACTTCTATACCTTCTGATAATCGAGGCCGCAGTCGCGCTAAAGTAGTTTCACAGTCCCAACGTAAGAAGTATATTTCATGCTCTCTGTTATCTTGGTTTTATTTAATAGCCTGTTTTCATTGACTCCAGGGGAATACAGATTTCTATGGCTCTAAGATACTGTGAGTAATCTTGATGTTTCTTGGGTAAGCTTACAATGGGAGTGTTCAAGTAGACTTCTGTTTCCTGCCCAGGTGATTTAAATATTTTATCATTCCTCATTAAAGGTTAAAATGTATTCTCTTCCTCTCCTCAAGCCTCTCCAGCTGAAAACATACCTGTACTGTGACCCATTTTTCTATTGATAAGCAATCCTCCTGTTGTAATTTAAGAGCAGTACCTGGAAAGATGACTATTAATGCCAAGTCTGCTTTCCAGTGGCCATAAGTAAATCCATTAAAAGCTCTGCCTGCTAACCCTCTGTTCTAATATCACAGCCTGCTTTTTTTCTCTTTTTGCCTGTGTGGACTCTTGCTTTGCACAGTGGCCCTTGCCTCCATTATTGCTTCTCTGTATATGTCAAGTCACGTGGTTTGTTAGGCTGAGACATGAAAGCAGCCATAGATGGAATGAATATATTAGGATCCAACCCTGGTGTCTCATTTCCCAGCTGCATGTGACTTTGAGTCGCCTGCTGCCTCTCTGTGCATGAAAAGTAGAGCTGGGTGGCAGGGTTCACCTGAGCAAGCTCAAAGTGTGGAAGGAAGTTCCCTTCATCAGAAGCTACAATTACTCTCTCCACACAGCACTCTTCAGCTGATGTGTCTGCCTTCCTGTTTGTAGACAACACTTAGTCTGTGCCCAACCCTCATTCACTCTTAGTATTTAGAATGCCTTTCTCGGCTCCTTCTGAATTTAGATACTGTTCCTTTGATAACTATAGTTCTTATAGTAAATAAAAGCTTATATCCTTTCTGAAAAGAAAGTACAAGGTCAGTTGTATTGCTGCCATCGGTAAGAGTATAGAATCCAGGCTTGCCTGACACTGAAACCCATTTTTTTACACTACACAACATGGATTATACAGGTGTAACCCAGAAGCTTCTAGAACCTTGGCAGCAATACGCTGGTTCTGGTTATTCTGTTGAACCACAGTGCTGCCTGGAGTCCATGGTCCCTTTTCTTTCAAATTCAGTATGTGGAAATGGAGCTGAATAAAACTGCCTGAGCCTTCAGCTGTGCAGCGCTGCTTCCTTTCTTAGAGAGGGAGGGTGGGACAGTGTTTTACATACCTTCCTTTATGGCCACCGTGTGTTGGTTTTGGCCTCTGCCAGGGGTCCTTGCCTCTGGCTGGGTCCTCTGCTTAGGAGGCAGTAAAGATCAGAGTCCTTCTGGAATAGGGGTGAGGGTGATGATAGAGCTTTCATTCTTCAGTTTTACAAAAACACTGTGCCCTCCCTGACTTAGGGCTCCACTTTAAAATCTCTTCAGTTTCACCTTACTCACTAAAGGAAACATCATCAACAAATGATAAAGCCTAGATCTTAAAACTTATTCATAGGAAGTAAATATTTTTTAAAAAACATTTTAATAGGAAGAAAATAGCATATTTATGTATTTTACAAATGTAGATGCACCAGTATTTAGAGTCCTGGTTTAATAATAAGTAGATTTTATTAATATATTTAGGGCCCTTAACAGTTGGCATATTTTAAATATTTGAAGACTTAAATATTTGAGTCTTTAAATACTTGAGGATTGATATTTAAATATTTGAGGATTTGGCGTAAGGCATAGGTGAAACCAGGTAATAGCGGCCCCTTTTAATTCATTTATGTTCGTTGAGCACTTCATCAGCCCTGTTTCAGATGATAGTGATACACAGATTAGTAACGTGCAGTCACTTCTCTCAGGTTGTTGGGAGCAAGAGCGCAGGTGTACTCCCTGAGGGTGCGTCTTACTCTTCTCTGCATCCGCTACGCCAAGCACTGTGCCTGGCACATTGTAGGTTTCTAAGTGTTTCATGCATAGTTGGGAAGTAAATGCTAAATAGTGTGACATATATGAAATAATGAACATGAGTACAAAAATAGAATAGGAGGAACAAGATGTAGAAAAAATAGCTATTTTGCTAATGTGTTTGTGAACAAAGACATGTGTTTGCATGCTGACCTTCTGTATTGTATTGTCTTTTAATCCACTTTTTGCCTGTTCTTTGGTTTGCTCTCTTAATCAAGGATCCAGATCTGCTAATCCTGCTGGTGGTAAGCCATTTCTCTTCTTGCTAATTTTTTTTTTTGGTCCATTCTCTCTCACCCCATGTTCCTTGCACAATATTACTGGTAAATTCTTTATTATGAGCTTAGTTAATCTTCCTGCATTTTCTCTGTATGTTCAAATTCTAGAGTTTGAAATGGATTTCTTTTCTACTTTTACCTAGCTTAATAGTATATTTGTATGCTCAAATTGTATGGGCAAATTAGTAGATCATGAGGTGGGTTTTTCATGATAATGTGTAGTGGTGATTTTTACAGTGAATATCACTTTAAATTATAGTTAAATCATTGTAAAGTACTTAGTTTTGTGAGGAGTCACCTAGGTGATTCATTTGAATGATGGGTGTGTGTGTGTGTGTGTGTGTGTTTAATTTCCAGTTCTGGTATTTCAAAGGTTTCTACCTTTGGCTCATCCAAAAAACATTTTATGTTTTACAATTTTACTGCCTTCTGACTTAAATAAATGACCTAAGTAAATGACTACCATTTGGGTGTGTTAGTATGATCCTTAAAATTTTGCTGTTTTCTGTAATTTTGTCCCATAAGAAATGGTTATGAGGTGTTTAGCCACTTAGCCATAGTGAAAATTGCTAACCATATCATTTGTTTTTAATCTCTAATTTATCTCATACGTCTCAGGGAATGTGGTCTGTATGATGGCTACTTTTGTAGATTTTTAAAAAAAGATTTTATGTCTTAGAGCAAGGGGAAGAGAGGGAGAAAGAGTGAGAGAGAGAAATAAAGATGTGAGAGAGAAACATTGATAGGTTACCTCTGGCACACCCCAACCAGGAACTTGGCCTGAAACCCAGGCATGTGCCCTGACTGGGAATGTAACTGACAGTGTTTCCCTTGCTGAGCAACACCCAACCCAATGGGCCACACCAGTCAGGGCTACTTTTGTAGATCTTTGAGATTTCCTTTGAGGCTTAGTATACGTTCGGGGTTTGTAACATGTGTGGAAAGGTGGAAAGAATGTGTATTCTGTTTGTTGAGTTACACATGTATGTATATGTGGGAGGTGTGTTTATACATACCTATTTAATTTTGACTGCTTGCTGTTTCAATTTCTGAGAGGTATAAGAGCCTTTCAGTAGTTATTAGTCTTTTTGAGAGGTATTTTAATAATTATAACTGTTTCAATTTCTTCCTATAACTTTAGTCTTATACTTCAAAGCTATGTTATTTGGAGCATAAAGTTTCATGATTATATCTTCATGGATAATTCTTTTATCATTATGAAATATCTTTTGTTTTAATGTTATGTTTTATTCTGTTTTGTTGTTAGGTGTGTTGTTTGTCTCTTATAAACAACATACAGTTGATTTAATTTTATTTTTTTAAAGCCAATCCAAAAATCTTTGTCTTCTAATAGGTGATTTTAATCTACCCACATTTATTATAATTACTGATAGGTTTGAACTTACGTCTAGCATTTTATTTTGTAATTTTTATTTATCATATTTCTAGTTATTTCTTCCCTCTTCTTTCTTCCATTTGTTATATTAATAGGGTTTTCTTGGATCCATTTTTGACACTAATGTTTAAGAAATTCCTGTTACATTTATATTTCTACTCTTCTAGCAGTTATACTTAAAAGTTTTGACATGTCAACTCTGACAGGAAAAAAATAATAAACACTTTTTGGTTATTTCTAGAAATTTGCTGTGGAACAGGGAGGCTGTTTGTACTCAGTCTGCTCTTTTGAATCAAATTTTAGTTATTTTTATAACATTCCACCAGTAAATCTCCTATGTATAAATATTCTTTTATGATAATTTGATGTTCTTTTATGTTCCTACATTTTTAAAAAATTAGTATTAACACCAGCTACAAAGCTATCTTTATATTGGATTCAAATTAATGTATAAACTGCCTTCCAAAATTGCTATAATTTATTCCCTGGTTATATCCATTACTCAGTTTTGGTTTTGCTTCATTTTTAGCTGGAAGCCGGTCGAGTTCCCCAGGGAAATTGTTGGGAAGTGGTTACAGCGGCCTTGCTGGGGGTTCCTCAAGAGGCCCGCCTGTGACATCCTCTTCAGAAAAACGAAGCAAGATTCCCAGGAGTCAGGGATGTAGCCGAGAAACAAGTCCAAACCGAATAGGATTAGGTAAGGATTCTCAAAGACCTTGGAACACCACTTCTAACTTGCTCAGAATTTTTATTATAATCTAATGACTTCTTCTAATCTAGGAAATAGAGGTCCATTTTTGAACTGAGGATGTCATTTTGCCTGTGTTAAAAAGACATTTTGATTTGTGCTTTTTACAGATTATATGCGTTCAGGTTTCAGTTATAACTGAATAGGGTGTGGGGCTTACTGTTCAAATTAATGAGAGAATTGTATCATTGAGGGCTTTTGTGTTTCAGAGTCATTTTGCAAAATACTGGAATTGGGGGAATGGGCAGAATTTTTTACTTTACAATTAAGCATTTTTTGCTTTTCATTTTTCTTTCACGGAATAGCACTAAGTAGCTATTAACCTATATAAATTTTCAAAAGCAATTTATAGGGTCCACATTTATTTTAATTCTAATTTTCTCTAACCAGATTTGTGAAACTGACAGTCAAAGAATATGTACATGTACTTACTTTTGATATAGTGTTGTTCAAACATAAAAACCATAAATAGATAAAAACTAAATATATGATATTTTTGTGTTTTGGTATTGAATTTTATTGTAATAGTGTGTAGAATTACTCTCAGTAGCTTAAAGACCTGCTGACCTCTATTAAAGTCTGATTTATATACTACCTTTTAATATAAGAGGTAGAAGTCTTTTGTAGTATATTATGAAAAATCTATGTTTATACTTATATTTTTACCTACTTTCTGAGAGTAAAAATCAATTAATGTGAAATCAAGAGTACTATAATCTACGGGCTTTTGTTTCTCATTTATTCGTTTATCTCCTCAACACCTGTTTCTTGAATGTTAACTGTGACGTGCTGTGTACTTTGTTAGACTTTAGGGCTGAAGATAAATAAAGTAGATTGAGCTTCTGACTTCAAAGAGCTTGCAGTCGGAGAGGTGAAAATGTATAGAGTGTGACAAATACTATGACTTGGTGCTTTGGAACCCTTTTGCTGGACCCCAATGAAGTGGGAGTCCCCATAATACCACAGTACTTGGCATACCAGCTGCACGAAGGTATCTGGCTGAGTTTCTTCTGAGTCACAGTTTTACTTGAAAGGAAGAATTGTCCTAGAAAAGGAGTGTTTTCAGGGCCTTGTCTGCCCCAGTCCTCCCAGATTGCCTATCTGGAAGGGCTCCCTAGAATAGATTCTGTTCTGATGAAGTATAAGGTAGGATTAGGCAGGGTGGGACAGTGAGGAGAATGTTGCTGTAGGGCAGAGAGAAGCTTGTGCACAAGCAGTCGGCTAAGAGGGACCATAGTGCATGCTGGGTACCACAAACAATGCGTTTGGCTACAGTAAAGGGAGTGTATCGGGTTGGGATAGGAGATGAAGGCAGAAGAGTTGTAGGATCCAGTTCATGAAAGTGCTTGAAGGCTGCCCGAACCGTGAGAAGGCACAGGCAAGATATAAGAAGTAGAATGCATGGGATTTGGTTTGACTAACATTTCCAAAGCAAGTGAGAAATGTAACCAAGCAGTGGTTTTATTAATTCTAAATAATGACAACTTTTTGTTGGCATTATGTAGCCTGTTCCTGAACTGACAAGTTGCTTGGATCCAGTAATAAGTCACATGGATGTAACCAGAGAAAATAATGATGGCTAGAATATCTAAATTTCAGATATGATACTGTAACATTATGAGTGTTTGGATCTGGTTATGTTTTGAAAACGGATTTTATTTCAGACCTGGGTGTGCAGTTTACACTGTCCTTTTTCCATAGTTAATAAGTTCATAGAATGTCTCTTGGCAATCTAGATTTGGTTTTATACTTTCAAATTTGGGGGGAGGGGAATTTTACTTTTTATATTAATTAAAGATGCGATTTTTACCTTCAAATTGGAAAATAAATCAACTGTAGTTATCTAACATAATTCTAGAACCTGATATTCCATGGTTCTAACTATGAAGTTTGTGTTATGGATAGTTGAAAATACCACATTTAATAAACTTTTAAAAGAGGTGCTATGAAATATCATCATCCATCAGTAAGAACTAAATAAGAGTCTGTTCCCTTCCAAAGAGTTCTTAAATTGAAACACTGTTTTGAAGTAAGTCATTTCCTTGATGCTGATTATGGGGATTAGTTATATGTCAAGTTTTGAGGTAATACACATAATTCTGATTAAGGAATTTATCTTATTTAAATTTCTGCACATTGTGAGAATGTGCACACACACACACACATAAATATAAAGATATATATATGAATAAAGTATGTCTTCCCACTTCTGCCTGTGTTAATCTTAGAGATTCCATTTTATAGAGTATCGGATACTAGCATTTTTAAGTAATGGATTGTATACTCATATTGCTGTGATTATTTAGTATATACTGGGTGTATGCCTGTTATATCTAAGTATTTGGTTCACTGCATAACAACTTTGAATATAAATATTCAAAAATAGAGGGATCATCTTGTAAGAATATTTTATATAATTCCCAAACTAATTAATAGTTTTAATTATAGCTAAACTAGGCTTAGAATTTGCACTGAGAATTAATTTCAGTTATCTATAAATTATGTTCGATTCAGTTAGTTTTTTGTTTGAAATAGTATTTCTTAAGTCAGTTTTCTTTCTCATCTGATAAAAATTATGCTTGAATCTTCTTTAGCATTTACTTTAGCAAAACAAGATATATAATTCATGTAGAATAGAAAAAAAAACAAAACAAAACCCTGCTAGTCTATTTTTTCTTGACGATTTCAGTTTCATCAACTAAGTAAAATACACTATTTGTAAATTATTTCATTTTTGTGTTTATTTTTACAAATAATAAAATCACGTAAATAGCTAATGTTTATAGCAATTATATTTTGGAAGTTTCCTTTTGTTTTTTTCTTTTCCTACTCATCTATTGAAAAATGCTTAAAAAAGGTTTTGATTTTTTGCAACTTATATTTGTGTTTAGAATGTTTTCAGATTCTCTGACTTAAAATAATTTGAAGAATTAAAAATTAATCATCGATTTCAGCAGTTAAATTAGACTACTATGTGGAAGACTAAAACATGATACTACTACCAAACCAGAGATATTTTATGTCTGTAACTTCTGGTACTTTTCATTATTCTTCTCATACTTCTGTGTAAGTTCTGGTAGGATTCTTTCTTAAAAGTCAAAAAAGTCAGGTTTACCCTTAAAACACTGTGTCTCTCAAGAAATGAAAAAACAATCAAATGGTTTCTCCAGGCATCCCAGCATTTCATGTAAGCACAAGATTCCAGAGCTACTTACGAATACTGCTTTTAGAAACTTCAAAGAACAAGTATGTTTTTATCATTTCTTCTTCCTATATATGCCTTCTCCTCCATATTCTCACGTAGAACGTTCACTTTTGGCACCCAATAAAGAGATAAGTTGATGTGGTATATTGTTTTTTGATTTTGACCACCTAAGTAATGATTTTTTTAATATACTTATTTTAAATCCTCCTTGTAGGTTGGTCTCTGGAAGTGGTATTTTAAGTGTTTTAAATTATCCATCATTTGAAATGTTGATGTAACTACTAGATGTACTTTAATGAGGTTTGGGGGAATTATATGGGCAGATTTTTACATGATTGTGAACAATTCTTTTTCCACAGGTTATTACTAGCCTTACGTTACAAGAGCCAGTCAGATCTTTTAGCAAATGAACTTTCTTTGGGTGAAATACTAGGAGGCTAAACCTCATTAAGAATTATGCAGTGTTATTTCAGATCATATCTATTTATTCCTTTTCATACTCTTTACTGCCTTCACAAAGCTCAGAGAGAAAGAGATTTCCCATTGCTACAGCATGTATGTCATGAATTTAAGGAAGGGAATGGGAATTGGGTAAAATTTCAAAAGTAATTGGGCAAGAACTAGAAGAAATGTTCAACTAAGCATACATATATGTTAAAAACTATCAGGACTGTTTTTATTACTTTTGATTATTTGTTTTGGAGTAGGCAGTGGAATAGACAAGATTTTCATTTATGCCTTTCATTAGGGAACTCAGAACTACTTAGCATATGTACCTTATCTCACAATATCTTCTCTTTTACGTGGTGTGACTTTTTCTTCCTAACCTTCTTAAGGGGAGGCTGAACCGGAGAGTTAGTGTGGCACTGCAGAGGTCATTTCATAAAGTAGATGTGGTATTGATCCTCTAAGGATAAGCTGTGTTGTTTTGTAGTTTTGTACAACTTTTCTCTTGTATTGGTGGGTTCAGCAGATACTCCCTAGTTTTTTAAGGGTTTAATTTGGCACCTGCTGCTTTTGCTGTCATTATAGAAGCTGTTTAGAATGTTATCAAAAATTTTTGATTAAACAGTCACTGCTACTTTGAGTAGAAACTCAGTGCTCCCATGTCACTATGGCAAAATGAAGGAGAATTTAGGAATTACTGAAGAATTCCAAATGCAGCTCTTGTTTTGACTGTTTCTCAGATTGCATTTCTGTGCTTGATCTTTCCTTGCTTGCCAGTGCAAACCTAAACCATTGGACACCACTGACATACCTTTAGGTCTGACTCAACTCTAGCCCTGAGAAAGACCATAGTTGGAAGTTTGTTGGTTTTTTGCTTTTGTATTTTAGTTTATCAGGGGGGTTTCATGATCCTGATTTGTAAGATGTTCTTGTTACGGTTTGGCCATACAATAAATACACCGTTGCTCTAAAATAATAGGCCATGCTCATTGATTCATTGTGGGAAAACAGCCCTGTCTTTACATCAGTGAATCAAATTTTTTTTCCACATTTTTTAAAGAAGGCATTTCTACCCAGTCCAGAATTAAATCTTCTCAAGATGGAAATAGGTATTGTCCCCATCACCTGTTATATTTATTGGTGGTACATGCATCAGTATGCCAAGTTGTTTCTCAGTATTTTGCCAGTACTATGTTTCTGTTTTTTTCAAATTAAATTGAAAAACAAGAGCATCACGGTCTTTTTCTTAGCTTTTGCAGCCAGGTTCTGTTAGAGCTTAGGCTATTAATGTGGCCATGTTTTCAGTGTTTTGTAATGTAAGTATAATAAAATTACCCATAGATAATCATAATTGGCCAGTGGGGGGGTTATCAGTGCACATACCATTGGACTGGTGCAAGGCAGATGAGTGAAAGCGCTTGAGTAGGGACCACAGGCAGATTTTGGGATTCCCATAGAAAAAGCAGGAATTAATATTGTCCCAACTCTTTATATCGGTTGGTTTAGATAATGAATATTGTTGAAGCGTCTATATACACTTACTCAAAGTGTGCAGGTTCTCTAGCTGTGCCAGTCCTTATGTCTTCTCTTTTTAAAGAGGGCCAGGCTGAGACATGAGCTCTCTTTTAATTAGGTAAGTTCATGAATTTCAGTAACCAGAACCTTTATTCTGTTTTTTAACCTAAATTAAATTATCTTTCTAAGAACCCACTGCACATGAAAATGGCTTTGGTCCTTTATCCTCTTGTGGAGAAGTTTGCTAAAGCCATGAAAGTGATCATTTCTAAAAGGCTTTTGAGCTTTTATTTTCTGATGCCAGTTTGCTCTTTGGAAGCTTTCTTTTCATTTCTTACATTTTGGTGTTATTTCACCTTCATACCACAATTCACAGCTTTCTGAGGCATTGAGCATAGCTGAGTTTTTATCCAGACCTTCTCCTGTTGACACGGCAGTCAGTGAGACCATAGCAGGAATAGGTGCTCAGTCGCAGACAGTGTCATGATTACGTTAATGGAATGTGACTGACATTTTGTAAGTTTTTCTGTCTTCATTAAACTTGTTCACCTTCTCTGAAACCCCTCATGCTGCACACTAGCACGGAGCAGCCGTATCCCTCGACCCAGCATGAGTCAGGGGTGCAGCCGCGATACCAGCCGTGAGAGCAGCCGAGATACAAGCCCTGCTCGGGGCTTCCCTCCACTGGGTGAGTACACGTAGGCACTGGCTCTCGGAGCAGAGTCCTTTCCCTGCTCCAAGTGCTTGTCCCAGACACTGCTAGGTGGAATGACCTGCTTTCTCTCCTCTATTGTCATTGTGATCCTTTCTTCTTTTTTCCCTCTTCATTAGTTACCCTTTGGTGTTCCCCTCTGCATGCTTGAATTTTGGCTATTTCCAGTTTTTATATATCAGAGGAAAAAAGCATCACTTCACTCTATGCTGTTGTCATTTACTCTCACTTGCTGCCAGGCAAGCCCATCTGTGTGGTAATTTCTAACATAAGGTCAAGCTCAGCCCAAGTTAATTGCTGCTTAATGGTAGAGCTAACACAGAGTTTATCCTTACTTATTGAATTTCTACAATTTGTGTTTAATTTTACCAGAGGTTAGGCCATATGTGATTCAATTCAACAAAGGAAGAAAAGTAAAATCATGATAATTATTTAGGCCATTAAATGTGCTTAGTTTTAGGGTGATGATATTAGTTTAAAAAGCAGCCTGAATAATTAGCTATGCTTATGTTAACTGAATCATTTCAAAGCTTTCTTTAAAACAATCTAAAAATAGCTCTTTCATGAATTGCTTAGGTGTATAATACCGTGCAAAACTTCATGATGCTTAATGTTAATCAGATATTTTCATTCATCCTGATCTCAATAGGCTATTTAATGTGTGTGACCTCATACCATCCCAGGACAAAAAAGTCACAATATTTGGTTGCCATAAGGTAGTGTAAGCACTCTACCTCAGATCACCAGCCAGGTGCCAATTGGGACTGCTCATTCCCTGCCACTCCTTCAGCTTTTCTTATATCCAGAATTTGTATTTTAACAGTTTCTAGGATTTAGGAAAACAAGACAAAAAGAGAAACATGTGTCCATTATAGAATATTCTATTTACCTTTTTTGTTTAGCTTTAATAGTTCTGCCTTTCTCTTATACAGACAAACTACTTTTTTACATAGTGCAAACTATTAATCCCCAAAGACATCTGTGGACACATAGTTTTACATAAAAGAAGTATTTTGTGCCCTGGCTGCTGTAGCTCAGTGGGTTGGGCACTGGCCTGCCAACCAAAGGGTTGCCAGTTTAATTCTCAGTCAGGGCACACGCCTGGGTTTAGGGCCAGATCCCCAGTAGGGGGCGTGCGAGAGACAACCACACATTGATGTTTCTCTCCTTTTCTTTCTCCCTCCCTCCCTCTCTAAAAATAAATAAATTAATATTAAAAAAATATTTTGTATCTTCAGTAATTGTCATGTCTTTGGCAGATAAAATTCTGTATAACTGTATATTTTCCTCTTGATAAGTAAACATAGCAGGTAAAAATCATTTTACAATAATTAGGCCTAGTCCTAAAGTTGTATGGAACTGTAGAAGGCAGCAGTCTGTAATGTGCACTTCGGTCATATAACTAACTGGTCTTTCAGATACAAAAATGTCTAAACCATAAGGTCTTAGTAGTTGTTTCTATTGCCTTCTGATGTCATTTACTTCTTCCCAATATCTTTTTTTCCAATCAGTATCAATAATCAAAGTCGAGATGTACTTCTTTATGACCCATTTTCTTTTCTGAAGTTCTGAGGAAGAGCAGATAACAGGTGAAAAAGCTCTGCTGGATGACTCACTTGACTTAGTGAGAAGATGCCTTTTATGGAATTCTGCCTGATTAGCACAGGAACCTAAGTTGGGCCATTTACCTGGTACACAGTTTATGGCTCTTTCACAGCAGTTTGAAGCATTAGATCAGAATTCTCAACAAACAAGGGTGGCAATGGTGGTCTTTTTTTTTTTTTCCTGAACAAACTGGTGATTTTTCCTTTTAAATTAAGGCTCTATTTCTATGCATACTGCTCACTATTTGACCTTCCAGAAAACCTGTTATGTAAGTGAATAATAAGTCTGTTTATTGTCCACTTTGTCTCTTAGAGGCAATTCAGTCCTCATTTATACATGTCCTGGGATGTTACTGTCCATAGAAGCAGCAGCCTTTGCAATTCAGTTTGTGGTTTGTGAACCAGACAACCTGTGCTGCACTTTTTGAGGTCCCAAATGAACCCAGAGGAGTTGAGTGATCTAGTCTTTTACTCACTTTCTTCAGTGAAATGGTTCTGCTCTGTGTCTTGGTGACAACCCAGAATGCTGAAATGCACAATTGCTTCCAGCAAGGCAGAAGATGTGGGTGCGGCTGATTCCCCTTCCTGATGAACTCAAGCACCAGCACTTGTGTTTTGTTGTGGTCAGGGCAATAGTAACATCTTTTCCACTGAATTTTGATAACATGCCTTTTTTCTCCCTTGGTAAGTTAGATGTATTGGTAGAACTTTTGTTCTCCTTGTACCTGGCACCATTCTGAGCAGTCGGTAGCCATAATCCCTTGTCCCTCCGGGACAGGTATTATCCCTCTGCCTCATTTGAAAACAGTTTTGATAGTTTAATGTCCTTCATTTGTTCCTCTGAAATGTATTAAATTCTTTTTAGGAGGCCTCTCCAGGCCTAGGCAAATAGAAAGTGCTCAGTGAAATTGTGATTTCCAAGCTTGGGGTTAGGGCCTTGGAATTCATAGGTAGGTCCCAGAAGGTTGTTCCCAAGGGAATGTACTATGCCCTTCAAAGAATGTGAAACTTTCTTTTTTTCCTAATTTACTTGAATAATCATTTCCTGCCCCCTTTATCAAGCAGTGAATGTGTGTGTTAGGGCCCCTTTGTATCAGTTCATATGAGCAACCTTCGCTTTAAAGAAAGGGGGCAGGGGTGAAAGTAGTTATGTTTCAGTGAGTGTATATTGGTTTTAAGTTTGCGTTTTTATCACAGCATTGTTTTGGGCCATTTTAGTAGTGTGAATGTATATTTTTATGGTTACAGTGACAAGTTTTAAGTGAAATTCAGGGCCTTAGCACTTGTAAATAAGGCTTTGATGTAAACGGGTTCACCTTCCATTTCATTGTTGAGTATTGACTGAGAATGTGACAAAGGACTCATTGCATGACAGGCAGATGTACTGTAGAATCTTCAGTTGAAATAGAACCAAAGGAAACTTCATAATAAACCTTTAAATCATGTATTCCTTAAAAGCTATTTTTGGTTTAAACCATCTAGCGATACTGATGTGCTTGTATAATAAAATGACTATTTTGTTTCAGTCTTGCAAAATATTTTGTCAACTTCCTTATTTGAGTAAAGTGATTATTTTATAATATCTGTTTTAGAGATTGCTGATTTATTTTTGTGCTCTTGAGGAATTAAGAGTTTTTAAATTTTCATCTCTTTTTGCAAGCAGGTAAAAATCTGTCCTTATTGACCAAGTAGACTTTGCTATTTAATACCACATATACCACAAATATGTGCATTCCATAAAGTGCTATATTGTAAATATATAAAATTATATTGAAGAGGTTTTGATATTTTATGACTGTGTGAATATTAATGTGTTCAGGATACTATAATGTAGCAGCACATGTGAAAAGTAGCAGTGCTTATTATACTTTGTTAAACCTATGAGTTTTCTATGGTGCAGTCATCATGTTCTTTTCAGATTAATGAATAAAAGGATTTATCTTGTTGTTTTTTTCCTGAGGTAAAGAAAAGCCATATGTTATGTGGCACTCTCGTCAATAAACTTACATTTTGAATCAAGTCTATATTACATAATTATTTCTAAACGTCCCTCCACATGAGGACAGTTTTAGCATATATTTCCTCAGATTGATGAGTTAGTATGCTTATTATGAGTACTTGCTAATAAGGCAATATTTAATGTTTAAATATAAGTTGGAATTTACTCTTACCTGTTACTACCACCACCAGCGTCACTACTATGACTGCTGACCACTGTTTATTCTGTGCCTGGCATTATGTTTTTGCTTTATGTATGATCTCTTAATTCTCTTAACACCCTAGAGGTAGGTACCATTATTAGCACTGTTTTACGAGTGAGGAAACTGAGACCCAGAATTACTTTGCTCGAGGGCTTACAGCTCGCGACCAAACCAGAGTTTGCCCCCAGGTGTATTGCGGAGCCAGTGTTCATAAGCATAGTCCTGCGAAGGCCTCTCCAAGGAGGCCACTAAACTGGGTACTACGTTTTTAATAATTAAGAAGTAAATTCTGCCCTGGCCGGGCGGCTCAGTTGGTTAGAACATTACCCTGATACACCAGTGTTGCTGGTTCAGCCCCCAGTCAGGGCACATATGAGAATCAACCAGGAATGCATGAATAAGTGGAACAACAAAAATCGATGTCTGTCTGTCTGTCTGTCTCTCTCTCTCTCTCTCCCTCTCTCTCCCCCTCTCACCCCCTTCCTCCCTACCTCTGATATCAATACATTTTTTTGAATTTAAGTAAATTCATTAATTAGGATATTTATGCAACAGAACAACAAATATTTTGACTAAGGAAAGTGGAATTCCAGTTGCTAAGCCCTCTTCTTGCAATTTCATTGTATTTGTACAAAATAACATTATGAACTCCTATGCTTTTGTTTTTGGTGCATGGTTGCATATGCATCACATACTGATGAGACATCTTGTGGGATGAGTTAATCCATTTCTACTGCTGGTCTGCTCTGGGATTTAGACGGTGCTCTGTGGCTCCTGATGATGTTCTTATGTTGCATATTTTCATAATGGCTGGTAGAGGCTTCATGGCGTGAAAACCAACTGGAGTCTGAATTAGTTGATGCATAAGGGCCATTTGAAAGAGGAACTCTGTGCCTGTGTGTTTAATAGCTGCTGCCATGGAATTTGAGGATTGGCACTCGCTATCCATTTATATCTAGCACCATTTCTTTTCATGAGGAAACATGGCCTGTTAGTAGCAGTCCCTGAATTTCCTTTGGACTGTGGCATTTTCTGTCTTGGGTACTTCTGTGTTAATCCTATGGGTGTTGCCGTTCCTTTTACCTGCAGCCTCTCGACGTCATTCCAGGTCCACTAGTGCTCTCTCCACTGCTGAATCTGTTGGGCAGTCAGGTGAACAAGTGCTAACTGCATGACTTGGCTTCTTCATTATGTTCTAGTTTCATACTCATTTTAACATTCATTTTCATCAGTGTTGGCTAGCACTCGGCATGTATGCACCTCATTTTCTCCCCAACATGCTTTTATTTTTTTAAGTTGTTGAATGTTTATGATTCTGTTAATAAGCTGTAGATGCCTTATAGCCTTTTTGACATTATTTCTCCAGTGTTTGTATTTATGTTAATAGCAAAAAAAAAAAGATGGGAAAGCAGCTTACCCTCCTTTTGTTCCCTCCCCCAGGAAACCCAAACTCTAGTTATCAGAAGGACCCTGATAAGGAACAGAGTATGAATATCATCCAACAGTATCTTTCATTTCCAAAGTCTTTGCTCTAAATAAAGTGGTGACTATTAATGTTAGTTAATAGTGTCAGATTATGATTATTTGGAGGTACTATTTAGTTATCAAATTATGTCAAATATAATTTTATATGTATAAAAATAAATGGATTGTCGAATATGATTCAGATACTATAGTCAGGCTAGTGGTAGCTTTTGTAGCCTTTGGAACTCAAGCTTTCCATCTCAGCCCTGCTCTGGCAATACTAGAATTTCACTGGCTAGCCATTGGGCCAAAAGTAAGCATACAATGATATGTAAATTTTGCCAGATTTAACTGGCATCATTTTGTTATGCTAACAGTCCCTAATGACTGCAGTATTGAGTAAAGCACAGTCTATTAAATTGCAGGTGAAAACTGACCAATTCACTGAGTTAGAGATTTTCTCCATTCTTCCTCTAAATGAAGTCAGCTATGCATTTTTTAAGTATGTGCTCTGATTAGCACATTTCCCTGAAGGTTATGGGCCAGACTAAGGGTACAGTAATATGCATCCATCTCTTGGAAAATGGAGCTTCATAATAGTATCTGAGCAGTGAGAATGTAGAACAGATTTTGCTATGGTTAAAATAAAATACATAATTTTGCTTAGACCCAGACCAACATTTCCCCTTAAGATTTGGAATTCAGATTATCTATGATATATATAGAATGATCTGCAGTCAGTTTATGAAAAAGCTGTATACATCTGGGAAGCACAGAATGATTGCATTGTTTTTAGAGTTTTAATTTTGTATCTGAAAAACTTAATATTAGAGCAAGAGTTGCTGGCATGAGATCTAATTTTTTTTTTTAATTTTGTACAGACTTTTAAGTTCATGCTGGGTAATTTTTAAATGATTTTTAACTGAATTACTTTCATTCTGTTACTCATAAGACCCTTATTATCTACCCTTTTTTAATGGAAAGAAAAGATGAACAAAGATCATTTATGAAACAATATGCACAGTCTCAAATTTATACTTTTCATATTTCAACTGATAATTTATATAGACATATAGATACAGCTGTTCTGTGGTTTCTCTTTAGTTTATATGGCACATTAAATTGCCTTAAATGGCTAAGATGACATACAATGTGATCAGCAAGTACATTAAAAAAGGGGATAGTATAACATAAAATATTTATTTCTTTATAAAAATTCATGACTGTATAACTTTCTTAGCAGTGTTTGCATCATTTTCCTTTCTGTGGCAATGGAAGATGTAATGTTTTGAAACTGACATTTTTTTAGAAAGCTAAATAACACTTCAGTTTTGAAATTCACCAGTTTTGTAGGTGTTTTGTTACACATCTAAAATCTTATATATATCATTTTATAGAAAAGACTAATTCATGTAAAACAGATACTAGTTTTCCTTTTATTCTAAATGCTTCATTTGGCTAATAACAGACATTTTCCTTGTCCAGTATCTTACTTGTTAAATAAAAAGTATATTTTACCTTAATACTTTTCCAAAGGTTGTTTATATCTTAGCATTTTAAATAAGAGACTTTTACCAGTAAATAGTATGATAATAGTTGTGAAGTATAATTTACACTGACTTTCTCCTATCACAGTTCAAGTCTCAGTACTTCTTAAGGAAGGCTCGTCACTGATTTAAAAGGACTTTTAAAAGTTAGTTTTTCATTGCCCATGATCATTAGCAGCCTTAGAATAGTTGTTTGAACTGTAAAGTTTGCTTTAAATCCTTTGGATTCTATCCATTTTTTCTACATGTGTAAAGACTATCACTTAAAAATTCTTGAAGGACTCAGGAAAAATGTATACAATATCATCTGAATTATTAGTATTTTGTAGTTAAGATGCTAGCTTTTTGTGGTGATTATTAAAGAATTTTAATAAATTGATTTTTAAATGACCTTTGGTAACACAGGAATTAAGATGAACATATGCCTAAAATTAATTGAACTTAATAATAGTTAATCAGTAGTGACACTAATGAAAATTTGCACAGAAATCAATTTAATACATTTGTTACAAAATTTAACTTTATTGTATATTGCATTAGAACTCATTTGTTAAGCCTCTAAGCTTTCTAATTAGTTTCACCAGGCCTTAGGACCACTTTCCTTTGGAGCAGGGATTTCAAACCTTTTTATCTCGTGGCATACATAAACCAATCACTAAAATTGTGCAGCACACCAAAATATATATTTTTTGCAGATCTGACAAGAAAAATAGGTATAATTTTGATTCATTCACACCAAACGGCTATTGTCATGTTGGTGGTTTTTTGTTGTTTCTTTTTAAATTTGACAGTCTAAGGGAAAAGGAGGTCAGTGCTCCTGACTAAATAGTCAGGTATTACACATTTTAAAAATTCTTGCAGCACACCAGCGTGCCTCTTGCAGCATACTGGTTGAAAGTCACTGCTCTAGAGGGAGTGCTAAATAGATTAAAAGACTCAACTCCTGGCTCAGCTCCTTTCTGTAAGTTACTCTCTCTCCCATGTCTCAATACTTTTCAGAGATAAAGTGTCGTTAAAGAATCATTTCAGTTGTCAGGATGTTTCGTGGCACAATGGTATTAAGTGTGAACAACCTATTCTTTGCCACTGGTAAACAAGGGTAGTTAAAACTACAAGTCAAATGTAGTTAAAATTGGCTAGAAATTTTTCAGTGCCTCTATTTGTAGGTGGGAAGAGATGGGAGCCCTTGCAAAGGATTGAGAAAATGTGAATTAAAGTGACACATATTTTTCTTTTGTTTTTTAAATAGACCGGTTTGGGTTTGGCCAGGCAGGAAGAATACCTGGCTCTGTGAATGCCATGCGTGTTTTAAGCACAAGTACAGACCTGGAAGCTGCTGTTGCTGATGCTTTGGTAAGAGTCACAGTGTGTGTAGAGTTTCTTTGAGTCACTCATCCTCATTGTTTTCTGTCTTAACAGAAAATTGTCTCCAAATCAGGTTACTAAATCATCTTTGATACCCTTTAAAATTGTGTAAATATAGGATAAATTTATATTGCTGTTTTTTCTTAAGCTTTTACCTCTGCACATAAGTGAAAATCGGCCTTACAAAAATTATTAGCATCATGTATTTCTTCAGTACTGCCCAGTATCAGGGAAGTTTTGATGACATTAGGTTTATCTGTTGCGTTGGGTGTCTTTTTTTCCTTTTATTTTTTTTCAGCGTCTTTTTCTCATTCTGTTTCTTCTGTTGTTTTATAAGCTTTGATGGCATAACCTAAACAAATCATTATAATAGATATTAGACTTTGTGGTTTGAAAATCTGCATTTATTCCATTACCTCACTAGTCGTTCCATATGTTTTATTTTTTTATTGAGTTCCTAAGTCGTCATTTAGGGAAACTTTTCCCATATCTAAGATTAACTCCTTGAGGATATGAAGCACTGGTGGGATGATTTTGCATCATTATAATGTAATATCTAAAAAACAATATAAAGTGATTAGAGGTTCTTACTTTATGGTTATACCAAAGAATTCGTTAGTTGAATCTGCTTGTGGTCAAATTGCATTTAAAAAATACATTTCAGCTCATAGAAGCACAACCTGTTGCATATTTTGATTTGTCTGCTCATTTAAATTTGGTATTCTTTACAACCACTATCTGGCTGTGCTTGTGCTGTTTGAAGATTTCTTCTCTTCTGAGCAAACAGCCTACTTTCAGACCCTGAAGTTTGAAATTCAGCCATGCTTTGTGTGATCAAAATTCACATCTGTGGCTACAGTGATTTTGACTTTTGCTTTTTCCTGTCTCTCCCTTGTTTGTTCTCGCTCAGTCAGATTCATTTGACAAGCGGCTGTGAGCAAGCAGTTTCCGCTGTCATGATGCTTCCCCTGTAAGCAAGGGCTGCCTAGACAGCTCTCTTCATTAGCCTACATGTAGGAGGGCCTTTGTTCTGGCAGATACAGGAGTTGAGGATAAT
Source organism: Tonatia bakeri (assembly GCA_004024845.1). Lineage (NCBI taxonomy): Eukaryota > Metazoa > Chordata > Mammalia > Chiroptera > Phyllostomidae > Tonatia > Tonatia bakeri. The sequence continues at coordinate 18,830 of PVIA01005947.1, read as the reverse complement.
TGCTCTAGCCATGGCTTTAACTTCAGAGTCATAAGCTGAATTCTGTGGAGCTCTTTTTCCTTCTAAGTTGCAGGTTTAGGTTCTGTCTCTTATTTATTCAGAGACCCCAGGAAGTGGAAGTGATAGATGGGCTAATCCTTAGTTAAACGGGACTTCCGGTTAAGGCTGGGGTTGGGGAGAGGACGTTCTATAAAGAACTGTATGAGGGACTGTGTACAAAGTTCTAGGAGGCAGAGTAGGTCTTGAGAGTCTGAGCCTTGGCTTTACTTGACTCGGGCTTTTCTCTGAGTTCTAGCTCCACTTACACTCGTATTCCCCTTATTATTTTTTCGTTTAAATTGTTTGGTTTCTCTAGTTGCAGAAGAGGAAGCGCAAAGTGGTACACAATTCTGAGACAGAATGTATCATAGTGAAAAACCACGGAATTAATGGTGACTTCAGAGCTGTCCCTCAGTGGTTATGGGGAGAGTTTTAGCATAGAATTATAGCAAGAACTGGAAGTTCTTGTAAGTATAGGAAGGTGAGGAAATGCCATTGTGAAAACATTCTTTGTTATTATTAACTTGATAATGAATCGCTTGCTAACCATGTATTTTTGGTTTGCTACAATATGTTTTGCTATACACTTTTGTTGCAAGAACAATCCCCTCATATGCTTCTGACATAATTCTCTATGCTTTTTCCCCATCCTTCAATATTTCCCTGCCTACAGCTGTTAGGAGACTCCAGGAGCAAGGTACCAGTGCTTTAACTTTTGTTTTATAACTTTATTTTTTCTGTTGCAAGTATATTTTCTTAGGAGCTAGTGAAAACAACAAAAACCGTAGTACAATTATAAAAATTCTGGTCTGAATTATGATGTTGTTGAATCTGGTGGAATCTTTATTAGTGATGGAGTCAGGCACCTCTCATTTGTTTTAGTGTTTATTTTGAATATCAAGCTCTGCGCCTTCTCTCAGTAGTCTTTCATTTTATTTATTAACCCCATTTGTGTCTGTTCTTCTGTTATTATTTCATGACTGGATATATATTCAACACTTTTCTTATTTTAGGAACTAGTTTATGTATAAGTAAAGTGATGGTACTTTGGAGAATGAAAAAGGGGTGCTATTAATAACTACGCTGAGACAGTAGGTGTAAGGTAGAACTGTTCTAAGCAATTTGGGATGTAAGTAAAAGCCACATTAATTAGAAAGTTATATTTCTACAGCTTCAGCCAATAACAAATAGCTATGACTTAAGATATATTATTCATGGGCTTAACTTATATTCAGGGTAAGGGAAATTGTAGTTTACAGGAAGCCTATTTGTGTTCTAAAACTTTAAGTTCTTAATAAAAGTAGCTAAGATAATTTAGGAATCCTTATACATAAGATAAATACTCTGCTACTGACATTTTCAGTTTCAGACTTTCAGAAGTGTGAACATTCAGATAAATTTACCCATAGAACATGCTCAAGATATATTAGTTTTGCTTGGGAACTGGCTGTGGGTGCACACACTTGCACTGTGTCAGGTGCTGAGCCAGCTTAGTTATTTAACGTGTAATTCCATTTAACCTTCACAACCAGCCTGTGCAGGGTGTAACTGTTATCTCAGAGATGGGGAAACAAAGTAGAAAAGTCAGGAGGCTTTCTGAAGTGACACAGCCAGTCAGTGGTGGCAGGATTACAATCCAAGTCTGTCTTACTGAAGTCTACACAGTGTGCTAGAGACCATATTCTTTTCTCTCTGCTACAGGTTGCTCTGCTTATAACTTACTGTATCTACTGGAAGTCTGCATTTCTGTTTTTATTCCCTAATCTGTAAACACAGGGCAGATGTGCATCTGCATATTGTGTGTGTGTATCTTTTTACATTTAACTCTCTTTTTTTGTTGGTTTTGTTTGGTATGACTCATGGTCATTTCGTCTTTCCGTTTCTTCCTCAATCACCGCCATCCCTCGTTGGATCTGGTAGAAGAAGCCTGTGAGGAGGAGATACGAGCCGTATGGGATGTATTCTGATGACGATGCCAATAGTGATGCCTCGAGTGTTTGCTCTGAGCGCTCGTACGGTTCCAGGAACGGTGGCATTCCCCACTACCTGCGGCAGACTGAGGATGTGGCAGAAGTTCTCAACCACTGTGCTAGTTCAAACTGGTCAGAAAGGAAAGAAGGGCTTCTAGGCCTGCAGAACTTACTGAAGAGCCAAAGGACACTAAGGTAAGGATAAAGGCCGAGGTTGTGAGCTAAGTTTGAGACCCATACTATACTTGTGGTGGGGGTTGGGGGAACGGGGCGAGTGGATTCCCTATTGTTTATGGAGTCCTTACAGAGTTTCAGCACTGGAGGTGCTAAGATGACTAAGACCTAGTCTTTGCCTTCTGAAGACTTTGAAATAGTTGGCAAATACTCTGTAATCTATTAGATTTATAACAGCATTTGTCATTTGTCTAGTGGCTATTATTTGAGAAATCTTGGTACAGGTTGCAATTTAGGTGAAAAATAAAACTCTGGAAACTGTCACTCTTAGTTGATGGGAAAAGAAAAGAAAAGAAAACTCCGCAGGTCAGTATAGTTCATTACACTTTAGGGTGTGGATGAGATGATAGGCTTAATCTAAAATTTTGTAATACACATATGCATGTATGTAGCTTAAATATGCATGGTTAAGAGATACTAAATGGAGTACTAATAAAAGCAGTATTACCCCTAGTATTGATTATTTTTGCATTTTTTCTGTATAGTTCTGTATTTCATAAATTTTCTAACACGAACTTGTATTACATACATACCAGAAAGTATGTTTTTATACCATATTTCATCAAATCTAAGGCACCATTGACACACCATTATTTTATATCCCCCTAAGAAGAAATGCTGCTTATTAAACTTGACATTACTAATATATCGTTGATTATAAGATAACTCACAATTACAGAGATGTTAAAATGTTATAAAGTGGGCAACTAAAATCTATGACTTACAGTATATTAAATTCTTCAGATAATTTTTTAAAGATAAGTTATGACACCACTAAGTCCCAGATTAGCAGTCCCCAGCCTTTTTGGCACCAGGTTCTAGTTTCTTGGGAGACAGTTGTCCCACAGTCCCTGGGAGTTGGTGTTGGGGTGGGGAGTGGTGTGTGTTTTAGGGTGATTCAAAGGAATTACATTCAAGCCCACCTCCTGCAGTGCTGCCTGGTTCCTGACAGGCTCAGTCTGTGACCCAGAGGTTGGGGACCCCTGTTCTAGATGGGTTCTGGAAAGCTAAGTGAGCACTGACAGATGATCACTGTGCAGTGTGGTTACCAAGTCAGTCTCGCTTTACGCTACTGATTCCTACTTCCTGATTCCACCTCCCCAGCCCAATCCCATTCCGTCCATGAAGATGTCTTGAGAAGTTTTGTGAAATGTAGGTAGCTTCTGATTTGTAGTGATCTGTCTAAAATCAAAATGAATATGATTTGTTCGTGATTATTTCTTCATGATCAAAATCTTGAGAATCTGTTTCATTCTGGTGGTCCCAGTTTCTTGAATCCTAGAGTTTACCAAGCACCCTTTGAATAACCTCTAGAAATCTATTGGTCCAATCTAGATTGCATTGCGTGTATGAGGGAGAATTACTCAGGCATGATTTAGGGAGAGGTGGCACTTCTAATCAAGCCTTGAAGTGAAAGTGAGACTCACTGGTACAGTTAAGAGTAAGAAAAGGCAAAGGAGCCCTAAAGTGAAATGAGTGTTTTGTCTGAGGCACAGTTGTAAGTAGGATGTGTTATCTTCTTTAATCCTGACAGCAGCCAGGTGGCTCTTACCGTATGTGGCTGATAATGGGTGTGAAACACCAGAATACTTGCTCTGTAGCAGAACTGAGGTTAAACTTAAAGTCTGTCTGGCCCCGGATACCTGCTTCTCCTTGTTTACCTCGTGGCATTGCCGCTTTCACGCACATGAACTCAGGCACTCTCTAAGGCTTACTTTCCTCATTTTAAGTTAGAGCAAAACTGTTACAATTTTATATTCCTGTTTAATTTAAGTGTTAGTTAAATAATGGAAAGTTTTTTTGTGTGAACAAACCTTGTTATATAAAAATTATATAAAGCTTATGTAGTTGATTGAAATAAAAGGATTTTTAAAAGCAAAGCTGTAACTAATTTCAGTGTTGACTTATTAAAGTACATTTATTTCCATTTTTTTTTTTAGTCGAGTAGAATTGAAAAGATTGTGTGAAATCTTCACACGAATGTTTGCTGACCCACATAGCAAGGTAACTCCGGGAACAGTGCATTATTTACATTCCTCTCTGCATGTCTGTGTGAGCTCTATAATACACTATGGAAGAATGAGAGATGATTCCCTATAGTGCACTTAAAACCTCATAGATTTAACACTAATTTCAGCAGTAGTTCATGTTACATTTTTTAAAAATGGGATTCTTGGGAATTTCAAATGTCTGTGAAACTTTAAGTTATAAATTGCATTTCAAGTAAGAGTCACCATGGAGAGAATCAGTTGTTGTCTTTCAGCAAATATCTTTGGGTAGCTCCTATTAGCCAAACAGTAGGCTCTGTGCTGGAATGCAATACTGTATTATAATATAGTGCCTTTTTTAAAAAAGTTACAGTAGTGAAGAAAATAATCAGGTATATAATTTTTTTTTTTTTTTTGCATCCTGGGTAGAATTTTTCTATGTAAGATAGAAAAATGGAAGCATCTGTGAAACAGACTTATTAGAGAACCAGGTTAAGTTATTTCTCCAAATAGAATTTTGCTGACCCCAAGACTTAGCTATTGCTTCTACCTCCTGGGGGTCCAGGAGGGGCATTGAACCCTAGGACTGCCTTTCTAACAAGGGCATCCCTGCTAAAGGAGAATACCCATGAGTAACGGACAGGGCTCTTTCCATGAGTGGTGCTGAGAGATGGACCTTTTACAAAAGTTTACTTGGAGTCTAGATTTTAACTAATTAGCATTGTTTGGGAGAAAGCCTTTAGAGGCTGTTAGATGCTTTTAGAGAAAGAAAATGGAAGATATTAGGAAAGTTAAAGGGTGGATAAAGGAAAGAAACTAAAGTGTAAAAATTGAGAAAACCTAGTCACTATTAGCAAATCTTAGCTGCTTGACATGCAGGATTTGACTATCTTATACTTTAGTTTTCGTAGTAAAAATGATCTGTTGTAAATTTTTCTGGAAGAGTGAAACCTGTGATGGCCAGAAAGTCCAGCCTGTTTCTGTGATATCCCTTCTTTTCCTAGCCTTTCTTCCTCATAGGAATTGTCTTTTAAGTATCAAACGTCTGTCTATCCGGTCATTCAGCCTTGATTGAGTACCTATTCTAGGTGAGGGATCCAGAAAGCAACATAAGACTCCTGCCTTTTGAGATGCTCCTAGGAGGCATGGGAGAAAGGATGCAGCGGTTCTCCCCTTCTTTTGGACAGGGCTTCTCCTCAAATCATTCTTGAAACATGTCTTAAAATTCCTGTTGTGACCCTGACCCTCACAGCAAGATTATCATTAACAATATTAATAAGATCCAAGAAACATTGAGTTTAAGGGCCAAATAGATAACCAAAGATATAATTATCAAGATTTTTCTCTGAGATAGTGATAAAAGCACTAAGATTTTAAATCATAAGTATAAGATTCATAGGATTCATAGTATAAAGGATTAGATGGTGTTGGACATTGATGAAATTTCTGTTACCTGTCATCTCTAGATTGCTGATTCAGAACCAGAATGTGAGGATAAAGAAGGAAATTTCTTTCCATCAGAAGGCTGTTGTACAGTGAGTTTGGAGGTCTCAGTTTAGTCATTATTTACTAGCTACCTTTGGCTCAATAAATTTTTTCTGAGCTATCTGACAGGCGACCCCTGGTGGTTTATAGTTGTGCTACTTGGTTATACGATCGCTGGTTGTCCCAGTAGAACGCAATGCTCATTAAGTAGATGAGGCACGGTGCTATCTACTTCTTTGAAGTTGGTTCAGGGATATTCCACCGTGATTCTGTCTCATCTTAGACAGCAATAATGAGCACACAGCAGCATGACAATTTGTGAGCTGTCAGTACCTTTTATTCTAAGCCATAATCTTTTATAAAGCTTTTTTATGGCTTTTGCAATACTTTTTACATGTTAGTTGAAATATCTAAATTGACGTGCATTAAAATAGATGACTAGAATAAAAAGAAAAATATGCATAAGTCTTTTTCCCTCGTCCTATAACAGTATTTTTATAGGTATCACATGATAATCTTTATTTTAAAACTTTTTAAAAATTATACTTGACATGCAATATTAGTTTTAGTTGTACAATGTAGTGATTAAACACATAACTTACAAATTGATCACCCCACTAAGTCTAGTACCCACCTGATACTATGCATAGTTATTACAATATTATTGACTATATTCTCTATGATGTACTTTACATCCCATGACTGTTTCTGTAACAGGATTGTATATTTTAATCCCTTTGTCTTTTTCACCCATTCCCCCAACTGTCCCCCTCACCCATCCCCCACCTGGCCTACAACCCAGGCTTGTGCCCTGACTGAGAATCAAACCGGTGACTCTTTGGTTTGCAGGCTGGAGCTCAATCCACTGAGCCACACCAGCCAGGGCTGTTTCTTATATATTGTGAATATTAACCCCTTGTCTGGCATATCATTGGCTAATAGCTTCGTCTATCCAGTAGGTTGTCTTTTTGTTTTGTTCGTGGTTCCTTCTCTGTACAGAAACTTTTAAGTTTGATACAGTCCCATTTGTTTATTTTTTGTTTTCTCACTCTTGCCCAAAGAGATATATCCAAAAAAAATAACTAAGAGGAGTGTCAAGAGTATACTGCCTTGAGTTTTATGGTTTTGAGTCTTACATTTAAGTCTTTAAATCATTTCCAGTTTATTGTTTTATATAGTATAAGAAAATTTTTCTAGTTTCAGGTATATAGATTGTTGATTTGAGATTTTTCTTGTTTCTTGAGATATGCCTGTATTACTGTGAACCTTCCTTGTACAATTGCTTTCACTGTGTTCCATAGATTCTGGGCAGTATTTTCATTTTCATTTGTCTCTAGGTCTCTCAGTCTTTTTTAAATCTTGTTAACTCATTCATTGTTTGGTGGCATGTTGTTTAGCCTCCATATGTTTGTGTGTCTTTCAGTTTCTTCTTGTAATTGCCTTCTAGTTTCCTACCATTATAATTAGAGAAGATGCTTCATACGATTTCACTCTTTTTAATTTTATTGAGACCTGTTTTATGACCTAACATGTCACCTATGTTGGGAAATGTACCATGTGCACTTGAAAAAAATGTATATTCTGCTGCTTTTGGGTGAAATGTCCTAAAAATAACAATTATAAGATGATCCAGTTGAACTTGTCGTTTAAGGCCACTGTTTCCTTGTTGATTTTCTCTCTGGATGATCTATCCATTGAAGCCAGTGGGGTCTTAAAGTCCCTGGCTATAATTGAATTACTATAGATCTCTCTCTTTACGTCTGTCAATGTTTGCTTTACATATTTAGGTGCTTCTACATTGGGTATATAAATATTTAAAAGAGTTGTATCCTGTTGTTGGATTAATATCCTTATGATTATGATGTGCTCCTTTGTCTCTTGTTATAGCCTTTGTTGGAAAGTATATTTTGGATATAACCTTTTTTCATCCCTTTACTTACAATCTCTGTCTTTTGATCTGTAGTGGGTCTCTTGTATGCAGTATATATGTATGGGTCTTGTTTTTTTACCCCTTTACACACCTTGTGTCTTTTGATTAGAGCACAGGTGGCAAACACAAGGCCCATGGGCCGAATCTAGCCCTCTACCTTGTTTTATCCAGCCCAGCACCTTGTGTCTACCCAGCAGCAGCAGCGAGCTCCTTGCCCCTAGTTAAGGAGTAGTTACATTTACACAGTCCCAAATTACATTTGACCCTTTGATGGCAACCATGAGTCTAATGTGGCCTCCAGTGAAAATGAGTTTGACACCCCTGGATTAGAGCATTTAGTCCATTTATATTTAAATTAATTACTCACATTTAAATTAAGGATGCAGTTATTGCCAATTTATTGTTTTATGATTGTTTTTGTAGTTCTCTGTTACTGCCTTACTATCTTACTCTCTTCTCTTATATGTTACTGACTTTCTGTAGTACTGTATTTAGATTTTTTTCTCTTTATTTCTTGTATATCTCTGTAGATTTTTAGTTTGGGGTTACCATGTGCTTCATTTATACCAGGCTGTGTTTTTAGCAGTCTGTTTTTAAAGCTGATGATCGCTTAAGTTCAAACACATTCTGAAATCCCTACCATTTTTACTCTCCTCTCATGTGGACCTCTTTCAGTTCATCTTGTTTGAGAGACTGTGCACTTCCTGGCCTTGTGTGTACAATTTTTTTGCCAGATACGGCAAGTTTTTGGTCATTATTTCTTCAAAGAGGATTTCCATCTCTTGCTGTCTCTCCCCTCTTTTCTTGCATCCCCATGATGCAAATGCTGGTATGCATCAGTTGTCCTAGAGGTCACTTAAACTACCATTTATTTATTTATTTATTTATTTATTTATTTATTTATTTATATTTATTTTCGCTGTTCTGGTTGGGTGTTTTATGCGGCCTTGTCTTCCAGGTCATTGATTCAGTCCTCTGCTTCCTCTAATCTGCTGTTGATTCCATGTAATACACTTTTTTATTTTAGTTTAAGTAGTTTTTCATTTGTGACAAGTTCTTTTTATTTGATTTGATTTTTAAAATATATTTTATTGATTATGCTATTACAGTTGTCCCGTTTTCCCCCTTCATTCCCCTCCACCCTGCCCACCCCCTCCCACCCACATTCCCCCTCTTTAGTTCATGTCCATGTGTCATAAGTTCTTTAGCTTCTACATTTCCCATACTATTCTAACCCTCCCCCTGTCTATTTTCTACCTACCATCTATGATACTTATTCTCCATACCTTTTCCCCCTCTCTCCTCCTCCCACTCCCTTGTTGCTAACTCTCCATGTGATCTCCATTTCTGTTGTTCTGTTCCTGTTTTAGTTGATTGCTTAGTTTGTTTTTGTTTTTGTTTTAGGTGTGATTGTTAGTAATTGTGAGTTTGTCATTTTACTATACATGTTTTTTATCTTCTTTTTCTTAGATAAGGCTCTTTAATATTTCATAAAATAAAGGCTTGGTGGCGATAAACTCCTTTAACTTGACCTTATCTGAGAAGGACTTGATCTGCCCTTCCATTCTAAATAAAAGCTTTGCTGGATAGAGTTATCTTGGATGTAGGTCCTTGCCTTTCCTGACTTGGAATACTTTTTTCCAGCCCCTTCTTGCCTGCAAGGTCTCTTTTGAGAAATCAGCTGGGAGTCTGGTGGGAACTCCTTTGTAGTTGACTGTCCCCTTATCTCTTGCTGCTTCTAGGATTCTCTCCTTCATTTTTACCTTGGCTAATGTAATTATGATGTGCCTTGGTATGTTCCACCTTGGGTCCAAATTCTTTGGGACTCTCTGAGCTTCCTGGACTTCCTGGAAGTCTATTTCCTTTGCCAGAATGGGGAAGTTCTCCTTTATTATTTGTTCAAATAACTTTTCTACTTGTTGCTCTTCCTCTTCCCCTTCTGGTACCCCTATAATTTGGGGGTGTGTTGGAATGTTTAAAGATGTCCTGGAGGTTCCTTAGCCTCTACTCACTTTTTTGAATTCTTGTTTCTTCCTTCTTTTCTGTTTGGTTGTTTCTTTCTTCCTTCTGGTCCACTCCATTGATTTGAGTCCCAGTTTCCTTCCCATCACTATTGGTTCCCCGTGCATTTTCCTTCATTTCATTTAGCAGAGCCTTCAGTTTTCCATCTAATTTGCAACCAAATTTGACCAATTCTGTGAGCATCCTGATCACCAGTGCTTTGAGCTGTGCATCTGATAGGTTGGCTATCTCTTGGTCGCTTAAAAGTATTGGCTCTGCAGCTTTGATTTGTACTTCTGTTTGAGCCTTTTTTTTTTTTTGGTCTGGTCGCACCTGTTATGTAGTGAGGGGTGGCGCCTTAGATATTCACCAGGGCAGGTCAGCCCAGTTGCTGGGTTGTGACATTTCTGCGGAGGCAGGGTCCAAGAGGGAACAATGGCGCTTACTCCTCTCTCTGCTGGATTTCATTCCCTTTCGCCGCTTCCCCCAAGCAAACTGGGCCTTTCTGGTGCTAATTCCTGGGTGGGTGGACCTGTGCACATTCTAAGATCCCATGGGTGTCTCCAGCGAACTCTCCTGTGAGGCTGGGAGTCTCTCTCGGCACCTCAACCTCCACAGGTGTTTTCAATCAATGTCCTGAGGTTCTGTTTCCCAGGGCTGGGTCCCTGGGTTGTATGGTCTGTCTCACTGCCCAGTTTCACCTGGTTTATCTGCACACGAATGTGGCCTGGACAGCTAGGCACCTTGCGCACAGTGCCTCGCTTCACAGTTGCTGCCTCACTGGGTCTGCCAGCCATCTGTATGCCCAGGGTCTTCCCACTGCGGTTTTGTGTCTGGGATGCCTTACGCACCCAGGATGCGTTAGGCGCTCCATGCCACTGCTTTTTGTGTCACTACCCCTCTCTGCCCAGCTTCCCAACTCCACCCTTCCTACTGGTCTGGATGAATGTGTCTATTTTAACTCCTTGGTTGTCCAACTTCTGTAGAGTTCAGTTTTCTGTCAGATCTGGTTGTTGCTGAGCTTATTTTGGTTGTGTGAGAAGGCGCAGTGTGTCTACCTATACCTCCATCTTGGCCGGAATTCCTTTTTTTTTTTATCTTCTTTTTGAAGTTCACACTGAGGTCATTTATTCTTCCCTAAAATTCATGGAGCATCCTCATAAGCAGTGTTTTGAATTCTCTATGTAGTAGATTGGTGTTCTTCTTTTTCTTTAGTTCTTCTTATGGAGTTTTGTTCTGTTCTTTCATTTTGGACATGTTTCTTTGTCTCCACATTTTGGCTGCCTCTCTTTTCTTTTCTTTTTTTTTTTTAATGTATTAGGTGGATCTGCTACATTTCCCAGTCTTGGCAGACTGGCCTTAGGTAGTAGGTAGGTGTTCTGTGGAGTCCTGCAGTGCAGACTCCCTGTCACCAGAGTAGATTGTTCCAAAGGTGTCCTTGTGTGGTGTTCTCTCCTTTTTGTAGCCTTGATTGTTGTTGGCACATCAGTGTGTAAGATTAACCCTCAGGAAAACTGACTGTGAGGGCTGGCCGTGACCAACTCTTCTGCAGGGATTGACCCCACAGAACAACTGTGCTCTAGTGCCTTCTGAGTCTTCTTTTTGTGCACGTCGTTTATGGAGATGGTTGAGTGGTGCTCTGATGTGGTCTGAAACTGGCTGCCTGGTGTGTTGGTTCTGGGGCCTCTTGGGAGGGACTCCAGCACATACCCATGTCAGCCACTGCCTGTGCCTGCCCAGGCAATACCTATTAGGAGCTACAGAGTGACCTGCAGTTAGTAGCTACCTATGGTGGTCTTGGAGGCTCTTGGGAGTGGCTATGCCGTAAACAGAGGCTGGCTGCCACTAAAAGAGGTATGGGGGATGCTGAGACCAGCTGCTGCTTGTTTGGGGTTTGTGGATTTTTGAGAGATTTTAGGAAATTTCTGCAGTGCTGGCTCAGTCCAGCTGCTTGTATGAAACAGCCATTGAAAGAGGTTCAGGCCAGGCCCACGACTTGAGTGAAGCAGGTTCTTGGAATCATCAGGGTGCACTGAACAGTGTTAGCCAGATTATTGGGGATTTTAGACTTGTCACTGGCTAGCACCTGTCAGCACTTTTGTCTAGGAGAGAGCTGTCCAAACTCCTGCCCCTGCTGCCATTGCCCCGAAGCCAGTCAATTCAGTTAATCCCCGTATGTCTCTGGGACTTCTAGAGCTGCCACTCCAACATTGCAGCTCCAAGTTAAGAGTTTGTGAGCAATTGAGTCTTTCAGACCTGCAGTGCCTTCTTTTCTAGAAGTCTCTTTCTCATGCACAATTAGCACTGGTTTTCACAGCCTGATATAAGGGACTTACCTTTCTACCTCTGGTGCCCTGGGCTGGGGAGCCTTGTGTGGGGCTGGGACTCCTTGCATCTCAGGGGGTCCTCCACAGCTCAGTTATCCCTCCTGATTCTTAACCTTCACTCAGGGGTGTGGGACAAGCCCATTCTGGGTTTTTGCCTCTCCTACCAGTCTTGCTGTGCCTGTTTCTTTATATCCTTAGTTATAGGACTTCTGATCATCTAGTCTTCCAGTGGTTTTCAAGGGTGATTGTTCTATAATTTACTTGTAATCTTGATGTAGTCATTGGAGGAGGCAAGTACGGTGTCTACCTATTCTGTCATCTTGATGGAAAGTCTTCAAGTATTGATAGTATATTAAGACTTGAAAGTCTTCATAGTATTTTTGAATGCTAAATAATGAACAGTAATAGTATACAATTGTGATGATTTAAATTTTTTGATAGATACCTCTACGTTAAACTAAAATAAATAAACTAATACTTTTCAGCAAAGTTATATTTCTCCGTACTGAATTTTAAAGGCATATTGAAGGAGGAGAGAGTATGTTATCAATTTGTAGCCATTTTAGGTCTTTGAAGAAACTGCATGAAATTGTATTAATTCACTCTGAACTAATATGGAATTTGTTTTGTTGCATGGCCTGGTTTGCGGTGGAATTCACATCAGAGAGTAAGTTTCAATTCTTTTTGTTTTTTTTAATACGTTTGTCTTACATAGTGTGATTAGTTGTTAACAGTGTTAACCTCGTTGTAAGAGACTGGGCACAGCCAGTGTAGGCATTTTTAATGTTTTGGAAACTTTGGAGGAAATTACGGATCATGTGAAATGTTTGGTTTTCATTTGTGTCTAGGTTTTCAGTATGTTTTTGGAGACTCTTGTTGATTTTATAATAATTCATAAGGATGACTTGCAGGACTGGCTTTTTGTTCTTCTCACACAATTACTTAAGAAAATGGGGGCAGATTTACTTGGATCTGTGCAAGCAAAAGTCCAGAAGGCTCTAGATGTCACAAGGTAAGTGTTCATGGAGTAGACCATTTTTTCTTCCCAGTTCTTGAGATATAATTACATGTAACATTGTATAAGGTTAAAATGCACAACATGATGATTTTGGTACATGTATACATTGGTAAATGATTACCACCACAGTGTTAGTTAATACTTCCTTCACCTCACATGGTTATTTTTTGTTGTAGTGATGGTGAGAACACCTGAGATCTATTCTCTTAGGACCTTCCAAGTGTATAACACAGTAATGCTAACTATAATTACCATGTTGTACATTAGATCCCCTGAACTTATTCATGTTACAATTGGAAGTTTGTACCTTTTAACCAACATCTCCCCATTACCCCACTTTCTAACCACTGGCAGCCACTATTCTACTCTCTGTTTCTATGGGTTCAGCTTATATTTCACATATAAGCCAGAATTAGGGAACATTCCTACATCAGTGTAGCACTGAATATATAAGGCATTGGCTGAACAGTCTGGGTTGATCCAGCTTATAGGAAATGAGTGAAGTAGGTAAGAGCAAGGATCATGGATGGGGTGGAGAGGGATAATCAGTTGTGCTATGCTGAAACATGGGCCCAGTGATACCAGACTTTTCAAGGATGGTCCGAAATATGGACTAAGGCAACACATTCAAGAATTTTTTTATGGGGAGGAAGATGGCGGCCTTGGAGGAGGAATCGTGATCCCCTTCTCCAGTGCTCGGGGGAGAATTTGGCAGATCTGAGGAGAGAGAGAGCAGGATACCACCGATACTGCAACATTTATGAAAATAGGGCATCAGAAGTTCTCCAGACATTGAATAAACAGACAGTAGGAGGACGTCTTTGGGAACATAAGGGACCTGTGATAGGCTCGGAGAGCAGGCCGGCGCTCCTGGGTCTGTCTCCGGGCACCCGGGAGAGCGGTGTCGCCGCCCTAGCCCCATCCCCAGACAAGCTTTGGGAAACAGAAATGCAGGAGTTGTGGGCACCCGCGAACTTTCCGGGAAGAGTGAATACCCAGTCTGCCGGACCAAGGGAGGCCTTGCCTTGGGGGTGGAGGCCTGGCCATGGGCGCCCTCGCCCCCAACCAGGGAAGTGTTTGGTTTTGGGGAAGACTGAGACCCCACGGCCAGGAACAAGGGAAGGGCTTCCGGAACTGAGGTGGTTTGGAGCGGGCGTGCGCCCTGCCGGGATACCTGACTCTCGGCCGGGCAACCCAGAAAAGACACAGCGCTTCGCAGGTTCCTCGGGCCTGCCGCTGGGGAGCAAAGGGAAGTGTGTGACCCCTCCCAAACCCCAGAGGGTGCATCCAGAAACCGGAGGAGAGACGGTGCTTCCCGTGAACGTAGAGCCCACCGAGGTGAACTACGGGACTCTTCGCAGTCCCGGCCCAGGCACCGTGAACCAGGAAGAGAGGCGGGGGCTCTGCTGAGCATAGAGCCTGTGGTGGTGAAGCTGGGGGAGGGTCGCAACCCCTTGCCATCTCCGCAGATTGCACCCTGAGCGCAGACGGAGGCAGCTATCCTTTCTAGGAAAAGCTGGGGGCCTGCCCTGAGTCTGACTGAGTTCTGTCTTAGAAGGGTGAAAGGCATTCTAACCGCTCCTCAGCCTGCTTGAGCTGGCAGGAGCAGAAAGACTGGTTTGGCCAGTCAGAAACCAAGAAGAGGTTTTTTTTTTTTGCTTTTGTTGTGTTTTTTTGTTGTTGTTGTTTCTGTTTCTTTGTTTATTTTTTCTTTTTCTCTGTCTGAGTGTGTGTGTTTTCTTCCTTTCTTTCTTCCTTTTTTTCTTTTTTTCCTCTTATCCTGCTGTTGTTGTTTGACTGTTTGATTTTATCTTGTTTTTGTTTATTAAGCAACTTTTTATTTTTTTAAACTCTTATTATTTTTATATCTCTCAATTCCTTATGTTTCTCTCCCATCCATCCTAGTGCTATTACTTCCACTCCAAATCTATCTCTCCTGCAATACATCTTCTATTTTTTCTGTTATTGTTGTTTGTTTGTTTTTGCCTGCAAATTTATATTATCTTTTTCTCTCTTTTCTGACATTTTTTATTTCAATAGTATTTTTCTTTGCTTTCTGCATAATCCTCTTTGCTTGGCGGGTTATACTGTCGTTTGATAGGTTCCCCTGTTATCTCATTCACAGTGTGTGGATAATTTACTGTCCCTCACTTGGGTCCCATTGTTACACCACTCAAGATTCTATACTCCTTATTCTTGTTGTCTAGATCTCATAGAATCTGCCCTAAGATTGTTGCTTCAATATCACTATAAATAAGACTTATTTCATACACTTGTAAATACAACTTAACACCCCTCACAGATCTTGGCTCACTTTGCAATTTCCTAAACACTATTAATGTAGGGGTTATCTCCATTTTTTTACACACTACTCCTATTTACTATTCTTTATTCCCACCTTACCTCAGAATCTGACCTCCCGCAGCCTCACAGCTTTCTAGATCCAACTAACAACACTTTCCTCCCCACTAAGTCTTATCTTCTTTCCATCCTTCCTAAAATGTGGATAGTGGGGTGGAAGATCACGCTTAACACTATACATAGCCAAAGGATCTCCCATCTCTTCTCTACTGGCTGCTGCTGTAAATATCATAGAATACTGGTTTGCTGTCTTAACCCATTTTGCCTTACTCCTCCAACTGATCACAAAAAAGAGTAGGGGGAAGCTGTGAACACCAGGATACCCAAAAGAGGCTACACCACTGAATCTCACAGGTATTCTACCACAGAAGTTCACACCATAAACACAAGGAACCAGAACAGATCAAGTTAAGAAACAGAGATTAACAAGAAGAGTCTCAGGAACAATGAGAAGACAAGAAACAATCCACAAATGAAGGTAAAGGAGGAAGCCTCAGAAGGAATGCTAAATGAAATGGAGGCAACTCAACTATCAGATATTGAGTTCAAAACAATGATTATAAGGAAGCTCAGTGACCTCACAATGAGCTTCCAGAAACTGCAGGGAAACTACAATGATCTCACTGCAAACTATATCAATATGAAAAAGGAAATAGAAACTATCAACAAAGGCTGAGAGGAAATGAAGAATACAATTTCTGAACTGAAGAACACAGTAGAAGGAATGAAAAGCAGGATCGATGAAGCAGAAGATCGGATCAGCGAATTGGAGGACAAAGTAGAAAAAAAACATCCAGAAAGAACAAGAAAAGGAAAAGAGGCTCAGAAAAAATGAAGAGGGAGTAAGAGAAATGCAACACAACATAAAACGCAATAATATCCGTATAATAGGGATACGAGAAGGAGAAGAAGATGAGCAAGGGATAGAAAACCTACTTGAAAAAGTAATGATGGAAAACTTCCCCAATTTGATGAGAGGAAAAGTCACACAAATCCAGGAAACACAAAGAGTTCCAATCAAGAGGAACCCAAAGAGGCCCACCTCAAGACACATAATTAAAATGGCAAAATTTCAAGACAAAGAGAGAATATTAAAGGCAGCAAGGGAGAAAAAGGAAGTAACATACAAGGGAGCCCCAATGAGGCTAACAGCTGATTTCTCAATGGAAACACTTCAAGCCAGAAGAGAATGGCAAGAAATATTCCAAGTAATGAGAACTAGAGGCCTGCAGCCAAGGCTACTTTACCCAGAAAGGCTCTCAATCAAGATAGAAGGTGAAATAAGAAGCTTCCCAGACAAAAGAAGTCTAAAAGAATATACCTCCACTAAACCAGCTCTGCAAGAGATACTAAAGGGTCTGATTTAAGGAAAGGAAGGAAAAGAGAAAGAGAGAGAGAAACACACGTACATAAATGGCAATGAATAAGTACCTATCAATAATAACCTTAAATGTAAATGGATTAAATGCTCCAATCAAAAGATATAGAATAGCTGAATGGATAAGAAAACATGACCCACATATGCTTCCTACAAGAGACCCACCCCAAGATAAAAGACCTGCACAGGCTGAAAGTGAAGGGCTGGAGACAAATTTTCCAAGCAAATGGACAGGGAAAAAAAGCCGGGGTAGCAATACTCATTTCAGACAAAATAGACTTCCAAAAAAGGGCCATAAAAAGAGACCCAGAAGGTCACTTCATAATACTCAAGGGAAGAATCCACCAAGAAGACATCAATATTGTAAATATATATGCACCCAACATAGGTGCACCCAAATACATAAAGAAAATCCTAGAGGACTTCAAGAAATATATTGACAGTGACACAATTATAGTGGGGAATTTTAACACCCCAGTGTCAAAAATGGACAGATCTTCCAAACAAAATATCAACAAGGATATCATGGCATTGAACAATACCCTAAACGAAATGGACTTGACTGATCTATTTAGAGCCCTCCATCCCAAAGAAGCTAAATACACATTCTTTTCAAATGTACATGGAACATTTTCAAAGATAGACCACATGGTAGGGCACAAAACAAGTCTCAACAAGGTCAAGAAAATCGAAATCATACCAAGCATTTTCTCAGATCACAAGGGAATTAAACTAGAAACCAACTCCAAGGAAAAAAACCCAAAACACTCAAAATCATGGAGATTAAATAGCATTCTATTAAACAATGAGTGGGTCAAGGATGAAATTAGGGAAGAAATCAAAAAATTTCTGGAAACAAATGAAAATGAACTCACAACAACCCAAAACTTATGGGACACAGCTAAGGCAGTATTGAGAGGGAAGTTCATAGCGATACAGGCATACCTAAAAAAGATAGAAATATTTCAAACAAACAACCTAACCCTATGTCTACAAGAACTAGAGGAACAACAACAAAGACAGGCCAGAGCAAGTAGAAGGAAGGAAATAACCAAGATCAGAGCAGAATTAAATGACATAGAGACTAAAAGCACAATTCTAAGGATCAGTGAATCCAGGAGCTGGTTTTTTGAAGAAATAAACAAAATTGACAAGTCTTTAAGCAGACTTATCAAGAAAAAAAGAGAGGAGACTCAAATTAACACAATCAGAAATGAAAGAGGAGAGATTACAACTGACACTACAGAAATACAAAGAATTGTAAGAAATTACTATGAAGAACTGTATGCCAAGAAATTTGAAAACCGAGATGAAATGGACAAATTCCTAGAAAAATATAATCTTCCAAAACTCAATGAAAAAGAAGCAGAAAACCTGAACAAACCAAAAACAGCAAAAGAAATTGAAGCAGTGATTAAAAAACTCCCAACACACAAAAGCCCTGGACCAGACGGTTTCACAGGAGAATTCTACAAAGCATTTAAGGAAGAGCTAACCCCTATCCTGCACAGACTATTCCAAAAAATCCAAAAAGATGGAAGACTCCCAAACTCTTTTTATGAGGCCAAGATCATCCTAATTCCAAAACCAGATAAAGACACAACGAAGAAAGAAAACTTCAGGCCAATATCTCTGATGAACATTGACGCTAAAATCCTCAACAAAATACTGGCAAACCGCATCCAACAGTACCTTAAAAAGATCATCCACCATGACCAAGTGGGTTTCATCCCAGGCATGCAAGGATGGTTCAATATTCGCAAATCAGTAAATGTAATACATCATATAAACAAAAGGAAAGATAAAAATCACATGATCATATCAATAGATGCAGAAAAAGCATTTGATAAGGTACAGCACCAATTTATGATACAAACACTCAGCAAAGTGGGAATAGAGGGAACATTCCTCAACATAATAAAGGCCATATATGAGAGACCTACAGCCAGCATCATACTCAATGGGCAAAAACTAAAATCTTTTCCACTAAGAACAGGAACAAGACAAGGCTGTCCACTTTCACCACTTTTATTCAATATAGTATTGGAAGTTTTAGCCACAGCAATCAGACAAGAAAAGGAAATAAAAGGCATCCAAAT
>PVIA01005946.1:0-105962 GCA_004024845.1 Tonatia bakeri | reverse complement strand
TCCAGACCAAGTGGACCACACAGGAGCCCTGGGCAGAGGAGTCTGGTGACCAGAGGAGGACATGACAGGGAGCGCAGGGTTTGGCAGCTCAGACATTTCCCCTGAGGCCCCTGCTTGGGGGGTTGGCCTCTCGGGGTAGTCTGATGGGAAGAAGCTTCTGAACCTGCCCCCGTGTGAAGGAGGAGCTGGGTCAGCTCTCGTCTTCCTGCACCCTGCACCCCATGGAATGAGGGGCTCCAGCATCTTCCTCCCGAAGGGCTCTCTGCCTGGCAAATAAGGAGGAGAAAGAACAAGAGCAGCCATGGAAGATTCTGGAGCAAAGGCTGACGTGATGAGAGAGATGTTCTCAGAGGACAGTCTGGCCAGGGGGTCGGGGAGAGGCTGGTGAAGAGGTCACAAGGAGGTCTTGATCTGCCCACATGCCTCACAAATAGAGTAGACCTGGAGCTTAAGGAGAAAGACGGGAACATGGAGCAGCCGCTGTAAGCCGTGTGAAGGAGTCAATAGGCAAAAGAGGATTGCCAAGTAGGCCCTCGAGTGACAGCTTAGAGCAGGGAACAGGGACGTGCAGTGACCCAGAGCCGCCCAGGGCCGGAAGTGCGAGCAGAGACATACGCAGCTGGGGAGTGGGGCGGTAAGGAGACTGCAGCAGGCCGGCCAAGTCAGAGGCATGCGGGGCCAGCGGGCCTCGGCCCCTCAGGAGGCCTCCTTCTCCTGGCAACGCAGAAAGGACACCGGTGGGAGATGCTTGGGGACAAGCCGTAGCCTTCTCTGGGGACATGTCCAGGCCTTTGGTGTCCATAGGGCACCTGCAGTGTTGACAAGACCCCCATGAGAAGCCCTAAAAAGTAGCTCGGTGGACGTGACTCTGGAGGCCAACAAAATGGGCGCGTGGAAAACAGTTCGCTTTGTCCCATTGGTTCATCTTTCTGCTCGTTGAGGACACAGCGACATGCTGTCATTAAGCCAACCACTTTGCAGTGAAACGCTTTAACTCTCTTTAGGGCTGACTCCGGCATAACCAATTCCTAAAATAAATTATCTATAATGCATCTCATTCTCAGAAGAGTGAATTTTTAGGCGGTTACGAAAACACAGCGGGACAGTCAATCCAATCTTTTTTTTTTTCTTTTTTAACATCATGAATGACATAGCCTCCCTCTCCTGGTCCTCTCCAGCTTGGATACTCTTAGCCACGCCCTCCTCTGCCAGCATCCCAAGCCCCAGCCTGCCTTCCTCCTGAGGCCCTGAGCCCTCCGGGCTAGTTCCTTCTCTCCAGCCTTCTGAAACGCCTGGGGCACACTTTCTGAGCCAGACCACTCGGGAGGTGGGGGTGAAACTTGCAAAAGAGCCTGGGATTTTGTTTGGCCTTTATTTTGACCTTTCTGTAAACTATTTGGTATACAGTATTTCCTATTTTGTGTGTGTGTGTGTGTGTGTGTGTGTGTGTGTACACACACATCTTTTTTTTTTAAGGTGCTGATATTCGGACTTTCGCACCTGGAAGCTTCCCTGTGAATTCCACCCAGCAACGCTCTAATTTCAGAGCCGACCTTTCTCCCAAGCATCTCCCCTTCCACTGCCGGTGGGCCCTTCCACTTGGACTTGCCAGTATTAAATGAAACCTCAGAATGCCCTGTTGTGGATTTTGTTACTTGCCCTCCAAAATCAGGGCCCTCCGGTGACTCCCTCATTCGTTACCACACCACCACTTACCCGGTCACTCGGATCCAAAATCATTTTGGTTTTACCTCCCTGTCCCTCTTTCTGGCTACCAAGTCGAGTGGGCTCCTTAGTCCCCCTGTTCCTACCTTCTTGGTCTTATCCCTGCCCTCTTCCCTTTCCATTTCAACGTGATCTGTAAGGTCATTAGGATCTTGTCACCTCACTCCTGAACTGTGCCCTGGGATCCTAACACATGACCTCTCCCTCCTTCGAATTCAGCTCCATGGCCAGGTTGCTAAAATAGGTCTCCCCTCAAACTGCACGGCCTCTGTGTTACCGACAACAGGAGGCCCAACTCCGGAGCCTGGTACGTTGAGCCTTCGGCAATCCGGTGCTACCCTGTTTCTCCTCCCTGACTCTGCTTCTCAGAGAGAAGC
This sequence comes from Tonatia bakeri, assembly GCA_004024845.1. Classification (NCBI taxonomy): domain Eukaryota; kingdom Metazoa; phylum Chordata; class Mammalia; order Chiroptera; family Phyllostomidae; genus Tonatia; species Tonatia bakeri. Next base: position 103,860 of record PVIA01005946.1, on the reverse strand, counting down.
GCACCTCTGTCCCTCACTGTCCCCAAACACACACGATTGGGCTGTGGTCCTAGGGACGATCTCATGCTGTCCCGTGCTCAGGAATGTCTCCTTTCTTCCTCCTGCCTCCCAAGCCTGACTGAGTCCTCGTGTCCAGGTGTCCCCGGCCCTGTCCCTGAAGAAGACGGGAGGTCACATTGCCCGCGTGCCTGTTCAGGTTGCACTTACGCGGCCCTTCTCTGAGCGCCACTTGGGTCTATTGCTCGCCCCACTCCCTAGTCTCTCGTCACACCCGCATGCTGGTGGCTTTCTGAATACCTTACGTGGAATTAAATGTCACACGTTGGAGTGTACCAGATACTGCCACATACATTATCTTGTTTTATCCTTAGAACTCTGTGTGGTAGGAGTGATTTCCCACGTTTTAACAATAAGTCATCTCGGAGAAGCTGCGTCTAGAGTAGGGGTTCAAAAAATACTTGGTAGTAAAGAATGGGATGGTGCTTCCCCCAGGCCCCAGCCTCTTTCTGCGCTGTTCAGTCTCAAACCAAGGAGTAACAGAGGGGCCCCGGAGCCAGTGCTGGCCCAGGGAAGCTCTCCACAACAGCTGTGACATGGGGCAAGCTCAGAGCAGGCGCTGAGGAGCAGGAGCCACATGGCAGCCCACCTCAGGCCCAGCCTAGCAGGGCACCTGCCGGTGACCCTGGAAACCAAGGGACTAGAATCTCACTCTAAGGAAAGATGGGGGCAGATGAACTTCCGCAGTGATGGAACCCTAAGGAAATGAAAGGTCCCTCTTTTCTAGGGAGTCTTCATAAGTCCACAAACAGAAATCAAGTGTCTCTCCATCTCCACTCCCCTCACCTACACACCCACCTTCTCCTGCTCCCTAGAACATTCTAGAAAGGAACCTGGAACTCTGAGATAGCAGAGGTAAGGACAAGTTCTAGGTTCCATCAGTCATCACTATCCCAGATTTCCAGCAGGTTCTCAGGCCTTGTCCTGTAACCCTCTGCCTTACCCTAACCTCCTGCCCACCAGTCCCTTATTGAGGAATACATTTCAACCAAGTGAATTTGAAGGTCTAGTTGTTGTTATTAAACAATTCATGGTGAAGGTCAAATCTGCACTTAGGGCAGGTGTTAACCCTGGGTTTGGTGTTATGGGCTTTGGCGCGAGTGACGCCATCTCAGGCCTGCAGTTCTGTCCTCAACCCGGTGAAGCCAGAGGCCATGAAGTACCTCCAAGTTTCCAGCTCGCACTGCCGGATGTGCAGCCCCGCCCCTGCCTCCGCCCCCACCCCCACCCCCACCATCGGGTGCAGTCCTGGAGTCCAGCTTCAGCACCAGGACTGTTGCTTCCTGCTTCTCCCTCGGACTCACCCAGCTTGCCCGGGGGAGGCTGGCTTGGGCAACACCCCTCTCCTGAATGACACGGGGACACGACACCCTTCTTCGACAGCGAAGGTCTCCCCAGGGCTCAATCGTGGCACGGCACTGCCCTGCACTGGTGAGATGTGTTCTGAGTTTGCGCAGAGCATCCTAGGAGGGAGGCTTAACGATCCTGCAGACGCGGTCCCTCAGGCATTCCTTCTTGTTAGTGATGCAAGCGGAACCTACTGACCCTGGACCCAGCAGGAGCATCTGCTGCACCCCCTGCCGACCCCCTCCTGCTTCTCAGGAGTCAAAGGGAGACAGGCGGCCCATGGGGAGGGGTCACCCGCCCCTCTGAGCCCAACAGGTAAACCTGTGGAGCCAGCAAGGCCGGCAGAGGTTATGAAAAGTACTGCAGCGCACAGCAGTTCAACAGGGGAAGTTAAGGAAGAGCATTTATAGCACGTAGGCGTCTGGCTCGCAGAGTTTAAGGTGGCTCTTGTAGGGGGAGGACCTGGATGGAATCCACGCAGTTCCTGACATAACAGTTTAAGTTTGGTGGACGCAGCAAAAGAAGGCCTTTGTGTAAATCTTGATACATGCAGTCTTGCTTGATAAGCAAATCGTGTCCTCAGGCAAACAAATTATTCTTCTGATAAGAGAGCCATTGGCGAAGATAAGGAAGCCAGTTGCCTTCGTAAATTGGTTTGCAGATGGAGAGACTGCATTGCCACGGGGTCTCACTGATTAGTCCCCGTCTGTGTGATGGTGCCCCAGCTGGAGCTGGAGGACAGACCATTGCCTTCTAGGGCTGTGATCGACCCAGGTCAGGGCTCAAAATTTTTTTTCCTTAATCTTTTCTCATTGTTTTTTATTTTTATTTCTTGATTATATTTTTTTCCCATTACCATTTATCCCCCTTATACACTCTTCCACCTCCACTACCCCCTCCCCTCAGGTGTCAGGTTCGAACTGCAGCTGTTTCTGCCTCTGTCAGCACCAGGCGTTCCTGTCTGTGGTGGGTGCCGAGCGATAGCCCTTCAAAGCTGTCCACACCCCACTCCTTGGGTGAAATGTCACTAGGAACAGGCTAGATGACAGGGCACAGGGAAGCAAATGTAATTTAAGGTTACTGATGTTAAAATAGGGAGATTGTCCTGAATTACCTGGCGGGCCCGGTCTAATCACAAGAGCCCTAAAAAGCTGAGAACTCTCGTGCTGGAAGCAGCAGAAATGCAGCAGAGAGGAAGTCCGAAAGAATCCCAGTGCAAGAAGGACCTGACGGGCCTTCGCTGGCTCTGAGACGCACAGGCCCGTGTGCAAGGACCAGAGGGAGGCCTTTGAGAGCCCAGGGTAGGCCTAGGTGACAGCAAGGAAATGGGACCCTCTGGTTTATAACTGCAAGGACCTGAATTTTTCTAAGTCCTCACTCAAGGATATGTTTATTGATTTGAGGGAGAGAGGGAAACATTGATATGAGAGAGAGACATCCATCGATTTCCTGCTCCCCCCACCCCCACCTTCCCCACCCCCTCCCCATATGCGCCCCAACTGAGGACCGAACCTGTAACCTAGGTATGTGCCCTGACCAGGGATCGAACCCACAAACTTTTCTGATAGACGGGTTGATGCTCCAACCGACTGAGCCACCTGCCGGGTCACAGGGATTCTGGCAACAACCTGAATGTGCTTGGAAGCATTCTTCCCAGAGCCTCCCAATAAGACCCAATCTGCCGACACTTTGATTTTGGCCTTTTTAAAATCAGTCAAACCAGCCCCGACTTGTGACCCAAGCAACTGTGACATGATCAGCTTGTGCTGCTAAAACCCACTGAATCAGCGGTCATTTGTGACCCATCGGTGATACGAGACTGACACACCGCCATTTTCTGGCTGGTCATTTTTTGGATCTTTTGACGGAACAGCAAGCACACATGAGGACTTGAACACTGCATCACGACAGACACAGAGAAAGGGACTGTGGTCGGTGTGTCCACGTCTAAGCCAGGACCCACGCACTATGTCCAAGGGAAAAGACCCCACCCCAATGAGAGCAGACCACAGAACCACGCGTGTGAAGACATTAGCTAAGTTACCTGCTCCCCTCATTTCTACGCCCGCTCCCCAGATCTATGGGGATTTAAGTAAAAGGTCCCTCCTCTAAGATAGCACGTGTTCCGCCTTGAGAAGCCAGCAAAGCTGGGGCGGCTGCGTGGTGAGTCACCACCCGCCTGATCCTACACACTTCTCGAGTGAGGACTTCTGTGGACTTAGTGGTTCAGCCCCCCGACAAGGAGGGAGCCATAGAGTATAGCAATTTGCAGACTTCAGGGGCCTTCAGACTTGGAAGAAAAAGGCTTGAAGAAGAAGAAAACAGTTCCGAATTCTCCTTAATGATTACAGTTTGGAATGTCAAATCAAGTCTCATTTTTTTGAGTCATCTAAAACCCTCTTCTTCCAAGAGGAGAAAAACATGAGCCAAAACAAGTTCTGAGCGAGATCAGAGACAACGTGGGGGCAGGCGCCAGTTTGGGGAGATAACAACCCCCCATCTGGCTTGTGAGCTGCAGGCTGGTTGGCCACAAATTCCAATCCTAGCTCTTGGGAGCCTCCCCACGATCCGTGATCAGCCAAAATATCCCCTTGAAGTTGTTGAATAACGTTATCTGGCTTTGGCATTATCAGCGAGAGGGGTTTGGCACGATCCAGTGAGATTTGTGGAGGAGAGATCATTAGGTAGACCCGAAACAGAAGATCGTGGCGTTGGGCTTCAGCAGTGAGCCTTCTGGGTGCGTTCTGCAAAAGTCAGGCGGCTCCAAATGTTCCCAGGCCCATATGCTTCCTAGTCCCGCTCCAAGAGCTGTTTCTGGGAACTCTCAGTCACATGGGAAAGTGCCTGCACAAGGTCCCCAGATATTGTCTCAGTGGAAATAGGAAACTTCCATCCCAGTGCAATGTGATAGCAGGGAGAATTCTAGTTTTTAGCCCTCTGGTCTTTTACGGTGCTTGCCATCTACCACGTCACCAAGCGATTGAGAAAGGCCGCCGGATCATTACAAAGGTCTCGTGCGGAAGAATGTTGGGTGGCAACCAAAGAAAAATGAGGATGAAGCCAACAGTTGATTTTATTGTATAGTTTAGCCAAATCTTGAGTAAATCAGAGCCAGATATTAGATGTTTACCATGGGGTGACTAGGGATGCAAAGAACAGGGTAAAGGGGCTTTGGGGTATCATAGTGAAGGGTTAACAACTGTCTGCCAGCAGATTTTTAAATGAGTGGAGAGGAAAGAATAACTTGCCAGCCAAGCAAAAAACAACACGTGCAATTTAAGCGTGATCATCTTTGGTTCTGGCCATCTGGGATCTGGTTGGTGGGTCTGGCATGGACGTGTGCGGGAACGATCATTCCATTGAGTCTACTCTGTCCGGGCATCGGGCAGAGGCTGTCTCTCTCGTCCTGTCTGAGGACTGTCAGAATCCTCAGCTGCAGGTCTCCAGTTGGCACCATCTTGCAGCGATCTGAGGACTGCTTGGGTCTCTTGATTTGAGGGACATGAATCCAAGGGTCAGCCTCTCGGAGGTTTACTGCTGTGCTTGGCACTTCCTGATAGTGCCCACTAAGGTTCTTTTTACTGGAGTTTGAAGTCTGTCCGTCTCTGGTGTCCCTTCAGAAAACCGTGTGTTCAGGGATTAGGTCCTGCAACTGTCGCCTTCCCAGGCAGATCGAGGTTGTTCAGGACATCTCAAGCTGCTTCCAGTCTGCTTTTTCCGTCCAAATTTCTGCATGTGAGCTTCTGTGTCAGAGGTCCCCCAAGCCCCTCTCAGCTCCACAAGTCACTAGAAGGACTCATAAGACTCAGAAAAGCATCTGTATTCACATTTATAGTTTAATACAGCAGATGGGCACAAAGTAAAATGGGCAAAGAGGGAAGGTACACGGGTCAAAGCACGGGAGAAACTAGGCCTGAGCTTCCAGCCGCCCCTCCCAGGGGCGTCCCACGGGGCACGTTTAGCCCTCCCAGCAATCACACGCATGTGGGGAGAGTGGCTGATGGGAAAAGCCTGCCTGGGCCTCAGGGCCCACGCTTTCATGAGTGGTCCGTTCTTTCTACTAGGTCCAGGCTTTATAAAATATTTAACAAATTCTTTCAGCTCCGTGTGCTATCAGATCTCAAATGAATCGCGGAGATTTTGCTCTGGTTCTGAAAGGATTTAACGTTCAAAGGCAGCTGAGCTTCGGGGCGTCTCCTGTCTTAGCCAATGGCCTTTCCAGACAGGAAGGCCAGAGTCGGGGAACTGGACCTCTCTTTTCGTCTCGGTCCCCATAACCAGTCGATCCCAGGGGCTGCTTCCACATCCTCTGTTATGTGCTGATGTGTTTGCGGACCAGATAAATGCAGGTCCTGGAAGAAGAGCGCCGTGTGTTTCTGTGCGTTAAGATAACATCATAAGCCGGTGCCGCCCTAAGAGAAAGCAGTACGTTGCCGAACACGCATTTACACGGGCATTTATTGATCACACACAAACTTTATTAAAACCCGCTTTTAATGGAAGTGCCAGTCTCATTTGGCGAAGCTGATTGCTCACAAAGGAGGTCCCAAGAATGTTTGGGGGCCTTTCATGTCTTTTTCCGGTGGCTTTGTGAGTCTCTCTTCATTGATCGTAGCAAAGAAAAGAAGTGTCATCACATTTTATCATTATGCAAATAAAAGAACCAGCCTCTCACCCACTTTCTTAAGATAAATTCTTTATTTTCATTAAAAAGAAAAAATAGAACTCCATTACAGAAGAACCTCGGTCCCATGGTGTTTGCAGAAACAAGTCTTTCAGGCCGCCAGTTTCTAGGACTTGCGTTTCTTCTGGTGAGCCATGCAAAAGGCAGCGTGCAGATGCATGTGCTCTGACAGACCGACCGATGGGGAGGCAGGCAGGGAGGCAGAGAGATGGGTCAGGAGAGCCGAAATCCCCACGGCTTTCTCCCTCTTACAGGCGCTGCTGAATCCAGGGAGGGTATGGAGCCTCTCTCCCTACAGCTCCTTTCAACAGCTGTGATCTTTAGAACAGTGTCATGTGGAACAAGCGCAAACGCTTGTGCTACCTAAGCCCACAGCGATTTCTGCCCGTAGCCCCCTCCCCTCACCCACCGGCCCCAGCCTGTGCCTCTCGGCTTGGTGCTCCCGGGGTCGAGCCCGTGACTCCCGAAACTCCCCTTGACGAGGCTGAAGGACAGTCTCTGGTATGTGGACAAGAGAAGAGGAGAGGGACAGCAGGTGCTATCACCGAATAAGCTGATCCTACCTGTCATTTAACCGAAAAGCTCAGAAAATAACTCCCTCTCTTACCAGCAACAACAACAACAAAAAGCCTTTCAACCTGCATCTTCAACTTCCTGCGAAAAAAACTGTCATGCAATTCAAAGCCTCCTTCCGGGGACACAGGACAACAGCCCTGGCTGAAGCGGGGAGACGGGCACTCCATCACTGCCCCCACACCTGCGGTCCAGGAAAACCCAAACCCGTAACTCAGGACACCGAAAACGCCTCTCACAGCTCCTCCTCCCCAGCTCCAAACCGTTCAAAGGCAAGTACAGAGATAAAACAGCCATTCTGATAACGCACCCCGGGCTAACGGGAGGCACACGGGCCCGTTAGAGGTTGTTCAGGCCACAGACAAGGGGCTTGAGTTGCCCCACGGCCTGAAGGAATCCATGTCTCGGGCACATCTGTTTCGAAGCCCCACGCAAGTGGCCTCCTCCTGACTCCCGCCTCAGGCTGCGTGTCTAAACCCACTGGAGAGAAGGAGCAGGTGGGAAATAGCAAGTCTCCCACTGGTCTTACTAAATGGACCCAAAGCAAAGACCTGCCTAAGGTCCAAAGCATTTTCTCCTGTTAAAAGCAGACATCCCTAAGAGGTGCATGCTGGAGGGAGGGTCCCTGAGGAGGCAGTGGCCTCCACATGCTTCGGGAGTGGTTTCCAACTGTGCTTCTTGGAACCCAAGGGTGCCCTGGGTTGCATGGCATGTTCCGGGTGCCACAAATGTCTCAACTCACATTCATAATAGAATTTCTTAAAAAGTAATAAGCCTCAACACAATCTCAAATGCACTTGCTCACTTTGATATGGAAGAAAACCGAGCAACGGATCACCCTCCTGCAGCTTCATTAACTTGTTTTGAAGTTTATAGCTCTGCGCCGATCTTTCTGAATTCAAGCATGCACAGATGAAAATCAAAAAATAAAAATAAAATGTACATATAATCTAGTACTTAATGAGCTATCGGGCAAGTTTGGTTTGTTCATTCATTCAGTAAATGTTTGTTTTATGCCTACTAGGTGGTAGGCTGTTCTCGGGACCCTTCTATGGAGCCACCAACAAGGTCCAGGCACATTTATTCAGCCTGTGCTGAGCTCCAATTACTAAGCAATGACAAGTAAAATCAGGACACTTTTCATTGTGTTACTGTCATAAAATTGACACACGTAGCATTTCTAAGTGTGCAGTGTCTGTTGATTGGCTTTTATATTTATGATAAGGAAGTAAGCTAGATGTCAGATATTGTCGGCAATCCCACTTTGAAACCAAAGTTCTACAGATTCTCCTTAATCCTGTTGGATCCATTTGACCGAAGAGAATCTGGAGATTGCAAGGTAAGCTGATTATCTGTTCGGATTTTCTGGATATTGTTTGTCCCAAACAGATGATGGAAACCCAGGGACGTGGAGGCTCGCGGAGACTGCAAATGACGGCCCCAGTCCTGGCTTCCCGGCTCCGTGGCGTTCCGAGTGCACTCCGTCTTCTCTCTGAAAGGCTTCGCGGTGATTCGGAAAAGCTGTTATGGATTTGTGGAATGAAATGACACTTACCGAGCGCTGCCTTTGTGGGTCTGATGTATTGGGGGACTGAGTAAAATTTTGTCTAGAAAAAACCATGCTCCTGACATGTTTTAATGGCTGGTCGGAAGAATGCAGCAGATGGAGGGACCGTCCATCTGCTGGTTTGATGAGTGGCATCCTCATATGCTGAGAAAGAGAGCAGGGAACTCTTGGGGCTTCCAACTATTAACACAGGAAAGGAGTCAGAAACAGGATAATTTCTTATGAGAATGTTCTAAGGTTCCAGAACCTTTTTAATTCCCACAAGTTGTTGGGGTTTTTTTGTTTTTTTGTTTTGTAATATCTGCAGCCCCTTTCTCCTTGCCCTGTCTTAAATATTGACAATGGAACCGTTACAGCAAAAGAAGTCTGTCGGACCACTCTGAGGGACACAATGAGAGAGCAGCCAGGGAGACCGTGTCCCACCCTGTGCTAGAGACACGGTCCATGCTGAGAGCTCTGCTTTGGGTCCCGGCTCCCGGGCCACCTGCGCTCCCAGTGCGCGTGGCAACCTTTGCCCTCCTCCCTGATGAGCTGTCTCTTTCTCCTTAGCTATAGCAAATAATCCAAACATGCGGCATGCTCCCAAGGTCCCTCCTCTACCCCAGCCTTCCTCGAAGTGCGAGTAAGGGAGTCATTACAGGTGGAGAGGAACCTGTGTCGTGATTAAGAACTCGCAGACTACCTGGGCCTGAATCCCAGCTCTGCCACTCAATAACTGCGTGAACCTGGGTGGAGTTAATCGACTTTTCTTGTACCTTGGTTTCCTCATCTGTAAAATAAAGTAAAAAGGTGATGGTGAATTTTATGTGTCAGCTTGCCTGGAACACGTGATGCCCAGATATTGGGTCGAACATTATTCTGGGTGTGTCTGTGAGGTGTCCTGGATGACACTAACGTTTGGTAGACTGAGCAAAGCAGATTGCCCTCCCTGGTGAGGGTGGGTTTCAGCGAATCAGCTGACAGCCCAGTACAGTGAAAAGCCTCGCCCTCCCCTGAGTAAGAGAGGATTCCCCCTGCCACACTGCCTTTGAACTGGGGCATTTTTCCTGCCCTTGGGTGCAAACTAAAACATGGCTCTTCCTGGGTCTCAAGTCTGCTGGCTCTCAGACTGGAACTTACTGTACCGTCAGCTCCAGGGGGTCTGCGGGTGCCAAGTATAGGTCTTAAAACTTTTCAGTCTCCATCACCAGGAGAGCCAATTCTTTATCATGAACCTGTTCCCTGTTAGTGTCATTTCTCTGGAGAACTCTCGGGGTGCAAACAATAGCTCCTTCATCACGAGTTAGCTTCACAACCCGGCAGGTGGGAGGCCCTTGGTGGAGCAGTGCAGAAGGCTGAGCTCTCGATGAGTGTGGACTCCCTGAGCATGTAACTCTCTTCTCTGCCACAGCCACAGAAGTGACCCAGGAAATACAACGATGAGTCCACGGCAGCTCTGGAGAGTCCAGAGAGGGGCCGACCAGCAGTTCCCATCAGCAGGGTTTTCTGAAAGGTAAGGGGAGGAAAACATTGACAGCAAAACCTACAAAAATAAAGAAGCCACAAATCCAACGGGTGGAAAAGGAAAGCTTCCCCCGCCACACACACACACACAAAGTAAATTTCCCACTGGTCCACTAGAGAACCCTTCACATCTTAAGCACCGGAGAATAAAATAAGGAAAATTAATTCATCACCAGGTGACAGAACAGTTATTCTAACTTCCTACTTTCAGAACAACTTATTCCACTATTTATCTCGGTCACATTTTAAACACTGCTTCCCAAAACGAGAGTTCTAACATTAAAGTGTCGACATTCAAGTCAGTGTCAGGGCTGGAGGATCAGTGTACTGTCCCAGACAACTTAAGGCCACAGGGATGCCGGATAGACTGATCCCAGGAGATGAGTCACGTCTGTACCTAAATCCACGGCTCTCGAGCTTGGCCACACATTGGCACCGTCTGTGGAGCTGAAACTAGTGAGGCCGGAGTTGAGCCTCCAGCAGGTCTGGTGTCATTGCTCAGAGGTACAGCCTAAGCACTTCGATTTTTGACGTCTCCCCAAGGTGATTCCAGTGCAGGTCAATGTCGAGAACATGCTAACTCCACGCCGTAATCAGTAATCCCTCCCACTCACAAACTAGTGGAAATCCGGTATCCGTGAAGCTGAACTAGATGAAACTGTCCAATATTCAACCATTTTTCACCCATAAACATGACAATTTCACATGGTTTGTTGAGTATCGGAAATTGGAGGGAAGGGGATCTTTGTTATGTGGTGACAGAAAGTTTAGCAATACTGTCACTTGCAGTAATGTGGAAAATAAAAAATATACCCAATGAGCTGGGCGATCTAGCTGGAGATATTTACAGGCAAAATGCTTCGAGTATTTATGGGAAATGTAAGGGGACAACGATGCACTGAGGAAAGGCTGTTAAACTCCAAGGAGCTGGGAATTTATGGCTCTGAAAAGGCTCAGCCTCCCCGGACAGCAAAGGATGCTAATATTAAGAAATGGCTCCTGAGCAAAGATCAAGTGCAAGGCACTGCCAGGGAATCCACTTCCGAAGATGAGCTGAAGGGAAGGCTGTAATATTCTTTGTTAACGTCTCAGAAATAGCAAATTCTATCAAATATCAAGTATACCTCAGTATACCATTCCATTAAAAAAAAAAGATCCTTTAAAAATGTCAAGGGTATGCCGGAGTGGCTCTCTGAAACAAATAAAAGTGCTTCTCAGAAGCTCACAGGGCTTGGGGCATCACAGCTAGGGAAGAAGCTCCACTTGGGGAAGTTCCTCGGGCTGGTACCTGCTCACACTGGCCATCCTTCGCGTAGACAAAAATAATGGCAGCCATTTTTAATGAGATTCTTCTTTTCTACTTACATTCTGTGGCCCAACTCCCCAATTCCATAGCCCGTGGCATCCAGGAAGCCGACGGCACTGTCCCCGTTCACCAGCTGCCCCAGAGCTCTCTGGTGGGGCAGATATGTCACTGTTTGGAGGAGCACGCCTCACCCATGTGTGCTTGGAGCATCTGATTGTGAATTCTTCACCAGGGAGACAGCCCGGGGTTTGCTGCAGAAAGGAAAACTGAGGGCCAGAGCTCGGAATGTATGCAAATGACTGAAGAAGGCAAAGGGGGCCTGGATATTTGTCATTTGGGGAGCAGAAAGGAGGGGGGAAACTGAGAGGTCAGCACCGGCCTTCACAAGGGACCCCAGGGAGGGGAGACCCTCAGGGGCTGGGGGGCAGCTTAGATCCTGGGACCTTTGACGATGAGAAGGGAGCAGGACAGGCTGACCTGAGCCGGAGGTGGAGACCCAAGGCCCGTGTGCAGTGCACAACAAGCACCAACTCCAAGACAGGGGTTGACATGCTCTCTTGCCCATCGGCAGGGAGATTCATATCCCTCGTATTTTCCTGAGCAGCAATGGCTCAGAGCGCAGCATGTCGGCCAGGATGTGATAGCAGCGAGAGGCCTGTGTGTCAGAGACAAGCAGGAGGAGCGCACGCTCCTTGGGCTCCTTGCCCAGAAGGGTAATCTCTCAGAACAGCGAGTCTTACTTAGGCAAAGATGTCAGGCTCCTGAGACCCATTTATGCGACTTGTTTCTGCTCCGTCTTGTACTCGGGGTGTCCGGGTAACTCTTCCCAGGGAATAAGGAGCCCACTTTATCTCCTTAGGGGATTCTGCACCTGTGGGGGATGCATCGCCCGGCAATCAAATTAAGTGCCCGCTCACACAGAGCTGCTCTCTCACTCGCGCTGAGAGCTGGGTTCTGCAGCCGAGGAAGAGCATCCCGCCAGGGCTGGTCCTGGGAAGGAAACGGGGTTCAGCATCTAGAAGTTCAGTTTCAACACTCAGAAACCACCCAGTTTGAGGAGGAAGTGAACCCAGCTCACCTTCAACTTTGCTCATCGGAAGGCAACGAGACACCTCTGTGCATCAGATGATGGGCCCATGACCCCGAAGGACACTTGCTCTGCCCACTTCATCTCGGCAGCTGTAAGCTCTGGGCAGCAGACGTGAGCATGCAGGGAAAAGGGACTTCCTTCATGTGCACAGTCAAGGATAGGTGGTCGGAGCCCACAGCGAAGTCAGGGATTCAGGGAATCCCAGGCGGCAGTTAATTTTAATTGGCCTTCGCATACCCTAGACAGCTTCTTGCACAATAAACTCATCTCCCTAATTATTAGCTTAATTAACCGAATTATCAGTGGGGCTAACATTTAAGTTAGTTGGAATTCTCTCAGTCACTCACAGAATCACGCAAAACCAGGCGGGATGGGGCGGAGCTAACTCTGGTGGTGCCTGGGAGTGATGGGCAGCCCCGCTCAATCCTGCTTACGCCGGGTTCTGTGTCCTGCGGCCCCGCCTCCCCACCTGAGCTCTCTAGTCTGTCTTCAGGGGTGGTGTTGCTCAATGGTGTTGACTTTACCCTGGTCGCTGACAGGGGGCAGTGGCCCCAAGTCACCACGCAAGTGCCCACCTCCATCCTTCAAGCGCCCCGCCCACAGGAGCCTCGTTCTTACACCTCCCTGAACTCTCCCATCCTCAGACTCTGTGGCCGAGCTCTGACAGCGCCTCCTGGCAGCCTTCTCAACTGGCTTCCTCAACATCCTTCAAGTAGCCATCGTGTGCAGCATATTGGCTTATGGGGAAAGCCATTCAATAAATGTTTGATAAAGAAATGAATCGATTATCCTGTGCTTAGCACTTTTTATACTGTGTAGTAATTGCCTATTGCCTTACTGATCACTCCAAGTACTGGACCCACTGGAGGGCAGGGCACTTACCGTATTCATTTGTCTGTCCCTACTCCTAGCAACTCACAGCACAGAAAAGGGCCCCTTTACCAGCAAGGAGGGAAGAGCTCACCTGATCTTGGGAAACTGTTTTTGTTTTCTGTTTAGAAATTATACTTAAATAAGTTTTATACAAATATGTCTGACTCATGAAAGACTTGCATATGTCTTATCATTGCTTATTCTCATGGGAATCGGGAGGGAGAAGCTGTGAATCAGATACTTGTATCGTTCCCATTGTACAGACAAGAACACAAAGGTTCATGAGGTCACAAGGACTGCCCGTGATCACACGGCTTATAAATGCAGCCAGAGCCCAAGCTGGGTTCCCTGACACTGAATCTGTGCTCAGTTATTTTCTAATCAACAGCAGAAGTTTGTTCTCATCTCTTACCCACTAACCTGTCTCCCACAAGTACCCTCCCCTCAGCGGCTATGAATGCATGCCCACTCAGGGGTGGGCTCATGGCAGTTTAAGGGTTAAGCTCAAAACTCATACAGAAGTCTTTGTCTTTTAAGATGATGTGCCTGAAAACTGATGTCTGGAACAGAATGATCCTCGCATGTAAGAATTTCAGGCACCAGGCCAGGCAAGGAGAAGGCGGAGCGTAACTAGGCAGGAAGCTGGGTAAACCAGGTTCTGTGTGTGGAGGAAGCAGACTTTTAGTAAGATAGGAAATCCAAGAGCCAGAGCGCAGTGGGGTCTCTACCTGGCGAAGACGTGGGTGTGGTCGGGGTTGCACAGCTGGTTTCCGGGAGAGCTCGGACCGACAGAGAGGGCAGGAGAGCCCAGCGGCCTCTGCATTCAGAGGCCGCTCGAAGTAGACGTTCAACCTTCTCTCCAAATGAGGTCACAGCCCTAAGGATGCAGAGACGGCACTGAGGGAAGGAGACGTCATCGTTAACCGTGCCCTTGAGCTTCTGTCTACCCAGCAGTGTCTCCAGTGCAGGACGGCTGTGATGACTCTTCTAGAATCTGTGACTGTTGCAATAGGCTGCATTGTATTTTTTCTATACAGAGTTGTAATTTTTTTAAGATTTTATTTATTCATTTTTAGAGAAAGGAAGGGAGGGAGAAAGGAAGGGAGAAAATATGGATGTGCGAGAGAAACATCCACCAGCTGCGTCTCACACACCCCCTACTGGGGACCTGGCCTGCAACCCAGGCATGTCACCTGACTGGAAATGCAACTAGTGACTTTTTGGTTTGCAAGCCAGCACTCAATCCACTGAGCCACACCAGCCAAGGTAAGAGTTGTAATTTATAAATGTAAACATTAAAGATATTCCATAACTTTTATGTCTGTGTTTTAACCATCTATTTTAATATATAAGAAACCTCAAGAAAATGAAGTGGCCCAGATGTCTCATAGCCTCTGAGAGGTGAGTCCTCACCTAAAACGCACAAGGGTGGAGTAAATGACCTCTCGGATCCTTCCAGGTTTGGCCACCCCCAAGGGCCCGAGAGCCACCATTGTCACAGTGTGTCTGTCTGTGCTCGGTGTGGCCTAAATGCTCCTTTAGCAAACTAGAGGCCAAAGGGAAGGACAGACAGAGAACAAATTCTGACCCACTGGTGTCCCTTCGCAGCAGAGAGAGCGAAGTGGGGCCACAGAGTAGGAGAAAAGAATGGGGATCATTTTAGCAGAATTTTTTTCCTTGTCCATAAAGTCACATTGAGACTGGCTGTGGGTTTGAAATAGAAGGGAGCCTGGAATGCTCCACTGGGACCTCATCTGTCCTCCTCAGATGTCTGGGAAGCCAGGCCCTCACCCTGCAGCTGACCTGCGCTGGGAGGCCCCTGTACAGATGCCCTACCATGGGAACTGGGCCCCAGAAGGGCTGGCCATTGGTTTCAGTTTGTTTCTTATCCCCGCTAGAATCTCTGCAGAGAACAGTGATGGCGGCGGCCGTGGGCCAGGAGGCGGGGCCGCTGCAGTGTCGGGAGGCAGGTAATGCCGATGATCCTGGGTGCCCACGGTGGCCAGGCTGCTGCTGGTGCGGCTGGTGCTCGGTGCACCCACTCACTCTGCATCTGTGCGACTGGCACATAGACTTCCTCAGAGGGAGGATGGGGGGTGTCACTGATGAATGAATGAGGAAAGAAACCCCTGCTTACTGCTCCCTTCTGAGTCACCTCCTGACCTTGGCCAAGGCCACTAACCTTGATTTGGTTCATTTAGGACCCTCTTCCTCTTCTTAGCCAGTAAGCCCCAAGGACTGGAAGTCCCTGGTCCCCAGAAAGGATTCTCTGTGCCCTCATCCCCTGGCACCCAGCCACACCCCCTTCCTGGGTACCATGTGCCGAGGAGGATGCAAGCATCTCCCCAAACTTCCCATCATGCCTTGAGTCTGGCCCCCTGAGAACTTGCCGTACCTCCCAGTGGTGTGCAGAGTGTGAACTCAGCTCTTCTGGCAAAGAGCACCCCAAGCCACTGCAGCTGAAGCCCTTTGCCCTGGGGTGACTTGCTTCAACTCTAGGGGTGACTGGGCCTGGCCCCTGCTTTTCCCTCAGTCTTCCCTTTCTGAGAAGCATCTGCATAAAGAGAGAACTGCCTGGCTTCCGGGGATGAAGAGGTTTCCTCGTGGGAGATTGATCTACTGACATTGTGCAGCCATCAGAAACCAGCAGAGGTGGGGCTCAGCGGGACTTTTTAATATTACTGAGATTAGAGGGAAAGTCTGGAATCTGCTATGGTGGGACCCAAGAAGACACATGATCATTGCCTACATCCATGTGAAAAGCTACTCCAAAGAGGGCTTAGGTCATTTATTAATCCAAAGGGAGAGCTAGGACCAGTGTGGGAGGTTATGGGGAGACAGGTGCCAGCTTAATGTGAGAGCACATGTCCTTCCTCAAAAGGCAGTGAGCTCCCTGTCACTGGGGGCATTCAGAAACAATCTGTCAACAATGTCACATACATTTCCAAATGAAAAATAAAATTCAGGAGACTCAGAATCCAATTGAGATTTTTTTTTTTAAGTTGAAGAAATGGACAAGTGTAGGAATAGAGAGAGACATGGGAGTTCTGAGTCTCTGTCCTCTGGCTCCTCTTGGACGTCAGAAAGCGTGGGCCCAGGAGGAAGACAGCCCCGCCCCCGCCCGGGGCCCTCCACGGAGGGGGGCCGAGGGAAGAGGAGGCTCCTCAACTCCAACCGTGATTGTCAAGGGGAAAAAAATGCCCTGGAAATAAGGAAGATACTCCGAACTGAATATTTAACAGAATCAGGTTTTGATTTTTCTTTAATAAGGCATCAGTGGCTCTTTTGAAGCAACAAAAGACTGTTTTATGCAAATTTCCCCTCAGGGTCTTATATTGAGATGTTAACATCCTTCTTGTCACAATATCTACCTTATTACATGAGTCACAGCACTTCCCATCTGTGCTGAGGCAACTCTGTAAGATTAACTCTCTGGGCTGAGAGCAGGCGCTCTTTTTTCTTTTAAGTGAAAACCCCTTCTTGAAAGTTCTAAGGAAACGGTTGAGAAATACAAGATTTAACAACAACAAAAATGAACCTGGAGCATGGCAATACCGATGGGTGGCCCTGGAAACATTCCTGACGGAGAGAGTGGGCTCGCCACTGTGTGCTGACAGCCATGACTCACGGCCTGTGGGACTAAGTTCTCACCTCCAGTGCCGGGACACGCTGGCATCACTCTGCTTCCACCGGAGGGGACGCCGTCTATGCCCTCTGACACGACCCGCCCCTCCCCACGCAGCCCTCGGACCCATGCCTGGACCACGGATACATGTGGTCACAAGTGCTGCCGCTCCTCCGTGGGCACTCATCCACGGCCCTGGAACGGAGAAGGTGCTCACGGGAAAACTAACACCACGTGCCAAGGTCATGGGGCTGGGTGTCTTCTAGGGCGACATGAAAGCAGGGAGGGCAGGCGGCTACTCCAAATAGACCTGACGAAGGATCAGCAGGGCAGTCAGCAGAGCCAGGCGCTCTCTGGGGAGGGCTCTGCAAGCCTTTAGCTGAGAAATTCTCCACCCCCCACCCCCGCTCATTCCCCGCTCCACTGCCCCCAGGCGAAGCACCAACCAGCCTCCACAGCTCACCAAATACCAAATCGTGGGCAGTGGGGCATAGCTCTAACAAAAAATTCAGAGAGCATGTAGCATGTAGGTCTCGAGAAATCCCTGCGGTGGTCTTAGGCAGTGCGGTAGCTCACACTGCAGGGTTCAAAACACAGCTTCACCATTTGCTAGCCGCGTGGCCTTAGGTGAGTGGCCTCACGTGGCTTGAATCCGTTTCCTCTGGCGCTCATGCCTCCTGCACCCAGTGAGGAGATGAAATGAGATGATCTTCATAAAGGACGGAGCACAGAGGGTGGTGAAAAGGAAGGGCCGTGGCCAGCTGGCATTTTTATCATCACGGCCATCAGCCCTTCCTAGAGTCTCTCGTAATTTCCCATAAACACACACGATTTCTAATCCCTGTGCTCAATGGAGCATGTGTGTTATGTTTTCTTTTCAAATGTTTGTGTGTCCTTTTCCATGTTACCTGTACGCAAGTAACTTTTGATTCATGGCCAATGGCTTTATATTTCTTCGAACTCGTAAGGTTCCTCGGGCTTAACCTCTCCCCATTTTGTATCTTGGTCTTTACTGTTACAAACACTGCTCTTACCATAAGCGTGCTATAAAAAGAGACTTAGATCAGGTGGCTCAGTTGATCGGAGCACCATCCTGTACATCAACATGCTGCAGGTTCGATTCCCCGTCAGGGCACATGCGTGAGGCCCGGAGCATCCCCAGGTTGGGCAGGGCGCAGCGGGCACAGCAGACTCTCCCACTCTCTGTGCCTGTAGTTCAGGGGCTCTCGGCCTTTAAGCAGACCTGCAAGGCAGACAGGAGAGCACTTGGCTTCACAGAGAGAGAGGCAGAACTGGAGAAGTTTCTGGAGAACTGATGAGCCAAAAAGACGGTGCTGTGTAAACACGACAGCCCAGGGGGATGAGTGTAGTCAGAGGCCACGACTACACACGGCTTTACAGCCGCTTAAAAGCTAGGAACGGGCCTAGGCTGCCATACGTATCTGAGCCAATAAATCAGATGGAGGTTGGTTGCAGGGTTTTCGTGAACAGGACAGTGTTGCAATCTCGGAGCTCACGGAGGCTCACTCTTCACCCGCCTGTAGGAGGGAGTGAGCAAGTCCATCACAGGGGCGAGAGAGTCCTGGTGGGCGGCTCCACACCTCACAGAGAGCAGGAAGTGGGAGATGCTGAGCGTGGAATCTGGAAACGCAGGGTTTGGAGAGTGAAATGTGATCCGTGAGCTTCCTGCATTGACCAGATGAAAAGTGTCCTCAGCAAGTGGTAGGAGTGGCTGGGCCAGCTGGCAGGTGTGAGGAGGTGACTCAGCACCCACCTTCCCCAGTCTCCCATGTTTGGTGCTAGGCAAAATCCGAGCTCACGTCCCTTTCCCAGGCAGATTTTGCTTCCAGGATGAGAGTTCACTATCCATCAGGAGCTTTCCAAGCTGCTGTGTTGTGTTGTGGTGTGTTGTGGTGTGTTGTGGTGTGGTGTGGTGTGGTGTGTTGTGTTGTATAGTGCTGTGTTGTGTTTTTGTACCTCCCAGAGTAGAACTAACATCAGGGGCTGAATCTACTGGGGACTGGGGTGGGCATAGTTTGGGTGAATCGTCCAAAGACAGAATGGGCAGTCCCAGGAGGCGGCGCGGTCCCTGTGTCCAGCTGCTGGACACATTTGTGGTGGGAAGACTATAGTCAGAGTCGTGTAAACTGTGGGGCGGGACCACCTTCTGATCCCGAGTTTCCACAACAGGACACATCTTCCGGGTCTTCCTGTGCAGTGAGGGGCAGCCACTTGTAAGTGATGAGCAGAGTCCCCAGGACAGAGTCAGAGCACTGAAGTCACATCTTGATTTGGTCAACTCCTACCAGCGACACGACCTGAAATAGAACCTCTAGGCTGAAGATAATGGGGTTATAAAAATTACCTTTATATTTCAACCCCAATCCCTCTGAAACATGTTTTCCCTCCATCCCCACCCCCTCAGCCTCTGCTGGACCCTGGTCATTTCCCAGCCTGCCTTTTACACACGTTTTCCGACGAGATCCTTGTGTCCTGGGCATCCCACCTGGAATCCACCCTCTGGAGTGATCTTTCTGAAGTGCAAATGAGATGTTGTCACTGCCTTCACAAGAAAGGTCAGCCTCCTTAGTGCGGCGGAGCAGACTCCCCCACTGCCAGCTGTCCACTCCTTAAGAGTGAAGACCGTGAGCAGCTGTTCCAGTGCCCCCAGGACTGAGCACCAAACCTGGCACATGAAAGAACTCTACAGATATTAGCAGAGCAAATGAATGAACAAATTTTCCACCACCTCTGATACTACCTCCGTGTCAGCCCCAAAGGACAGCCTCTCCAAAGGGCCATGCCTAGCACACCTCAGTATTCTGGAGTGCTCGCCATAACCGCCACAGCCCACCTGTGTCATTTCCCTGCACACCCCCACCCTGCCTTTTGAGTGGTTTCAGAACTGAGTGTGGCTTTGGGAAGTGCATCTGGCTTTGATGGCCCCTGAACAAAAGCCTCAGGGTGCCCCAGGAGACCAAGGTCACTCTCCTGACAGGAGGCAACTGATGACCTACCCCTCCCCAAGGCTCCTGGGGCCTGGTCTCTGAGAACCAGTGAGAGTCAGAGATTTACTTATGGGGGGACCAGAGCCCACCCCTGTCATGCTCTGCTCCTCTGTGCCCATCGGAGAGGGGTAAATACAATGGGGAGGGCTGAAATGGGGATGGAGGGGCCGTTCTAGGCCAAGGGCAGCTCGGAGGCCTTGGCTCTGCTCTTCAAGGTGCAGGAATGCCCACCCCCCCACCAACCCCAGGTAGACAGGCAGCGAGAGAAAGGCGGCAGGCGGCTGATAATTTATTGGGAGGCAGGAAAACTGCTGAATTTGACACTAGTGAAGGGAAGATGGCAGTTCGACATCTGTTCCCAACACCTCGGCAACTAATTATTTCTCTGTCACTGTGGTTGGCGGGGAGGAAGGGCCCAGGGGCAGGCTGAACCCATCGATGAAGCGGATTTTGACTGGCAAAATAAATCAGTAAATAAACAAACACCACCCGCAGCCATCCAGAACAATAACACCCGACAGCCCTCCTTATCCATGGGATCAATTGACTTTCTCATGCTGGGCCGGGCAGGGGCAGAGGGGCAGGTGTGGGAAGGGCTGAGCCCCACAGTGCCTGCCGTTCTGGGCGCCTTGCTCCCCTGGTGGTCCAAGGAGGGCCAGCCCCCCGTTTCTGAGCTGCTGCTATTTCATGCTCCCTCAGCTCACGTCTTCCTTGTCATCACAGTCTGTGAGGACTGGAAGGACCGAGAATGTTTTATCCCCAGCTTTTTCTACTCTGTCTCCTACTGGATCGGATTGAGGCAGCGTGGCAACGCAGAAAACATTTCTTTCCTGCGCTGGGATATTCTGCCCTTCTGTCTTCACCTAGTTACTCCACTCAGCCTTCAGAGCTCGGTGCAAATGTTACTTCCATGGGAAAGTCTGCCCTGAGCTCCCTGACGGGCAGCGACCTCGTGATAAAGGAAATTGCATGGCCCGCCCCAGCTCCCCTCCCCACCCCCAACAATGTGCTCCAGGCCCCTCTGGGCTCCTGAAACAGCCTCCCTCTGCACCCGTTCCCACCACTGATGTGCACCTGCTGTAGTTTCCACACACAGCCGAGGTCCCCCCAGCCTCGGGACCTTGGCACACGCCGTTCCCCAGATCTCGGCAGGATCCGCCCTCAGCTCTCCCAGTTCTCTGCTCCAGAGCCACCCCTTTCCGAGGGGCCCGCCTGCACCGCCCTACTAAACCAGCCCCCACTAGTTACCCTGCTCTCTTCTCATCGTAGCACTTGTAAATACCCAAAGTCACTTCTGTTTATTTTGAAAGTATATGTTTGTGTGTGGTCTCCCGCGCTAGGGCCTGGGCACCAGGAGGGCAGGGTTTGCCCTGTTCACTGCTGCAGCCTCAGCTCCTCGAATAATAGTGATGCCCAGGCTGGATCACCGGAATACCAGGGATTGTTGGTAATAACATACAGAGGGTTCTGGCTGATTTCTCTCTGCCTCTCCCCGGAACTGTGAGCTCCATCAGGGTGGGACTGCGTT
Organism: Tonatia bakeri; assembly: GCA_004024845.1. Taxonomy (NCBI): domain Eukaryota; kingdom Metazoa; phylum Chordata; class Mammalia; order Chiroptera; family Phyllostomidae; genus Tonatia; species Tonatia bakeri. The sequence goes on along the minus strand of PVIA01005946.1, from coordinate 82,699 downwards.
AGTGTTTACTCATCATTGTGTCCAGGCCTCTGCCACCTGCCTGATACAGAGCAGGCGCTCTATAAACACTCCCTGAATAAATGCATGAGTAAGAAAATGAATGCACGGAAACGGAAAATCACAAAGGAAACACAGACATAAGGTTCTATCACGAAGGGAGATTAGAGCCGGTCCTATCTCCCGATTATACTTGCTAACACTGGGAAGCAGTCTCGGGGATAATTTAAAGTCTGCCCTCCCCGGGCTCAGTTCGCTCTATTGCTTTCCTCAAGGCATTCTGGAGGGAGGGACGGGCTCCTGGGAACGCACTCTTCTGCCTCTGCAGTCCCTCCTGCATGTTTAGTTCAGGCCCACAAAGCCGATTGCTGGGTTTCCCAACTTGGGGCCATTTTCCCCAATTCGGTGCTCAGAGTCACGTCAGGTAAATATTGCGGTTTTCTATGGTGGCAGCAGAGTGAAGTTTCCATCTCACTCCAGGCAGCCTGCAAGCTAAAATTGTAGCAATCATGCCCCGCCTCATGTCCCCAAATTACATGGGAGAGGCTGAGAAGGCACCAGAAAAGTGTCGTGACTGCGTATTGGTGGATGGTGTGTAATGCCATGAACTCCATGGCCACACGTTTCAGGAGACAGAACAAAGTTCCTGGCGCATCTGCCACTCCGAGGAAACCATCATTCCCAGCTCAGGGACATAAAACTTTATGATCCCCAGCTTTCTCAGAGCATAATACCAGTTTCCAAGGGAATTCATTACACCCCAGCCATAGCTGATTTCATAACAGTGCTCAGTGTGGTGATTCAAATTTCAGTAAGTCCCCCAGAATTAGTCTACGGCTCAAAGAAGCCGGGGCACAGACAGACATAAAAACACAGTAACAAAAACATCAATAGCCATGGCGCTGAACTCCGTTCCTTTGCTGGTCAATATCTTTTGATCCATCCAAGGTCTGTCTCTAAGCAAAGTACCAGAAAAACCCAATGGAAAATGCTACAGGGTAGCCCTTTCAGAATAGAATTGCTCTGGTGCTTTTCTAACTTTGCATTTTAAGGTCTTACAACGTGACCACGATTATTTCACCTCTGTTCCCAACATGTCCCAGGGCTAACTCACCTGCGCTGCCCCCCAGATTTGTGCAAAGAGTGTGGGGTTAGAAGAACTATTTATTATGCATGTGGCACAGTGGAAGACATTGAATCATTCTGGCCCTCAAATTCCTCCTCTCTAAAATGAGGATGGTAGGTCCTGCCTCAGAAAACCGTACCGTGGATTAAGACAGGTCATCCACGGCAGCTTGTGATAGACCGTCGGTAAACAGTGGTTTCCTTTCCTGGGACACCACCCCCGTCCACAGCTTTCCTTGGTGTCGGTCTGGGTCTAATCGGCTGCCACTGGCTTCTGTTTCTGGTTTGAAAATTGCCTTCCCTCTTTTTCCCTTGTGTTTGTTCCAACTTCAGAATAGATTAGGAGCTCTTTGGGAACAGGAACTGCCTCTTCTCTTTCTCTTGTAAACCACGGCTTCACAACATCTCGCCGCCTTGACTCGCGTATGAGACACACCAAGGCTCTGTTAACTGGGGGGACTTGGACCGATGAAATCGGTGACATCAGAGAGAAGGGGCTGCCTGAGGCTGCAGGGCAGCCGAGAAAGGATGATATTTTGGGTACATTCTCAGGGAAAAGTGAAACCATAACAATCATGTTGAAAAAAATAATAATGATTGAACCAAACTAGGCAGCAATAAGAGGAAAGAAGAGAAACCCACTAGAAATCCTGGAAATTAAAGGGAAACCACTGAATTTCACAAATTTAGCAGTTGATAAAAACTCAGGACACTGTTTTAAGAAATTTTATAATCTAGAAGATGGAACCAAGACATTCACCCAGAATTACCCCTCCCTGTATACACACAGGGTATGTGCAATGCATTGCAGACACAGGGGAAACAGTGAGAGAGAGGATTTTTACGTTCATCTAATTCCAGAGAAAGGGAATGGAAAGAATGGCAGGAAATCAATATTTGAAGAGATAATTGCTGAAATCCTTCCAAAATTGGATAAAGGCATGAGTCATTAAATGGAAAATATATTCTAGGTACCTACCAAAATAAATAAAAATAAATCCACTCACAGACAATGGAATAAGAAGGATCATGCAGAAATCTTAAATTACTGGATAAGAAGAAAGCAATTAGACTAACAGCAGCCCCTCCTGAGGCAGGACAGACGCGGAAGACAACAGGACGTCACCCTCTGAAGCAAATGAAAGCAACTGTCAACCTGGAGTTGAATTCTGCTGTTAGCATCAAAGACCGAAGAACAAAGATGTAAACAAATTAAATAAATGGCTCTCACATCACAGGGCTGAGGAAGCCAGGAGTGGGAGGGGGCCTCACAAGGCCTGAGGGTCCCACTTCCCTTGGCTGCTCCCTCCCTTGGCTGTGGTTCCTCTGCTCTTGGTCTGGCAAAACCTGCCGTGTCCCCTGAAAGAAGGACAGGGCAACGATGCTAAGTCAGCCCCCTTAGCGAAGTCAGCCCCCTTGGGAAGACTCCTCCCCACACAGTGTTTTCTGCTTACATCTCATTGGCCACACGTGGCTACAAGGATCTAGAAAATGTGGCCTTTCTGCGGAGCACACAGCTGCCCTAAATAAAGCCACTGTTCCAGTTCTGCTTCTAAGAGAGGAGGAGGACAAGGGTGTGGGCCGGGCAACTAGCAGCCACTGCCGCAGCTATTCCTTAAGGGTTTGAGCAAAATAAAGACATTTTTAGCCACCAGAAATATGAGAAGAATTTAACACGCACAGCCTCTCGCTGAAAGCACCACCTAGGGAGGACTTCATTCAGAAGAAAAGGAAATCCAGAGGGAGGACGCGGACCACAAAGAGTGCTGGTCAGCACAGAAGGACACAAAGCATGTCAGTCAGGCCATTGCAATTCACTGTGAAGGGAAACATTTTTTGACTTTTAAAAGAAAACTAAAATTCCAACTAAAAATTATAAGGTGGTGGGAGTATTTAAACGTGGCAAAAATGTTAAGGTTTCATAGAGCTCGTGGTGAGTATATAGATTGTATACCATTCTTTATATTGGTCTATAAGTTTGGAACATTTGATCATTTGAAAATTTAGGAGAGGCAGTGTTTACATAGAAAATTCAAACATCTATACATCAAAAGACCACAAAGTTAAGAAAACAAAACCAAAATAACACCGGAGGGAAATGCTTCAATATATGCAACAGGAAAAAAATCAATATCTAGAATGCAGAGAGTTACTGCACATTGATACAGAAAACCCAAACTCGGTGGAAGGAGAGGGAGAAGATACGAATGAGATTTTGTAGAAGAAGAAATACAAATGGCTCATAGAGTAAAAAAAAATGCTTAACCTTGTAATCAGAGAAATTCCATTTAAACAATGAAGTGGGCACTTCCAGCCAAGATGGAGGCGTAGGTAGACACACTGTGCCTCCTTGCACAACCAAAAGAAAGACAACAACAAATTTAAAAACAAATAATAACCAGAACTGCCAGAAAATCAAACTGTATGGAAGTATGACAGCCAAGGAGTTAAAGAAGAAATATCATCCAGACCGGTAGGAGGGGTGGAGACAGGCAGCCAGGCGGAGAGGACTTGTGGCAAGATGGCAGCTGGAGGACTGGGCGGTCCCACTTTTGAGTGCAGATAAACTGGAGGAACAACTAGGGAGCAAGATAGACCAAGCAACCCAGGATTCCAGTCTGGGGAAATAAAGCCTCAAAACCTGACTATAAAAACCTGTGGGGGTTGTGGCAGTGGGAGAAACTCCTAGCCTCACAGGAGAGTTCGTTGGAGAGACCCACAAGGTCCTAGAATGTACACAAACCACCCACCTGGGAATCAGCACCAGAAGGGACCAATTTGCTTATGGGTAGCTGGGGAAGTGACTGAAAGCCAGCAGAGAGCAGAGCAAGTGGCATTGTTCCCTCTCAGACCCTCCCCCACAATACAGCATCACAATGCAGCAATGTGGGTTGCCCTGCCCTGGTGAACAACTAAGGCTCTGCCCCTTACTACATAACAGGTGCACTGAGACAAAAAAAATATGGCCCAAATGAAAGAACAGATCAAAGCTCCAAAAAAATACAACTAAGTGATGAAGAGATAGTCAACCTATCAGATGCAGAGTTCAAAACCCTGGTAATCAGGATGCTCACAGAATTGGTTGAGTATGGTTGCAAAATAGAGGAAGAAGTGAAGGCTATGCTAAGTGAAATAAATGAAAATATACAGGAAACCAACAGTGAAGGGAAGGAAACCAGGACTCAAATCAACTATTTGGAGCAGAAGGAAAAAATAAACATTCAACCAGAACAGAATGAAGAAACAAGAATTCAAAATGGTGAGGAGAGGCTTAGGAACCTCCAGGACATCTTTAAATGTTCCAATATCCAAATCATAGGAGTACCAGAAGGAGAAGAGGAAGAGCAAGGAATTGAAAACTCATTTGAAAAAACAATGAAGGAGATAGACTTCCGGGAAGTCCAGAAAGCTCAAAGAGTCCAAAAGAAGTTGGACCCAAGGAGGCATACACCAAGGCACATTATAATTACATTACCCAAAAGTAAAGATAAGGAGAGAATCTTAAAAGCAGCAAGAAAAAAGAAGACAGTTACCTACAAAGGAGTTCCCATAAGACTATCAGTTGATTTCTAAAAAGAAAACTTGCAGGCAAGAAGGGGCTGGAAAGAAGTATTCAAAGTCGTGAAAGGCAAGGACCTACATCCCAGATTGCTCTATCCAGCGAAGCTATCATTTAGAATGGAAGGGCAGATAAAGTGCTTCTCAGATAAGGTCAAGTTAAAGGAGTTCATAATCACCAAGCCCTTATCCTTATATGAAATGTTAAAGGGACTTATCTACAAAAAAGATGATCAAAAATATGAACAGTAAAATGACAACAAACTCACAACTATCAACAACTGAACCTAACAAAAACAAAAACAACAAACTAAGCAAACAACTAGAACAGGAACAGAATCATAGATAAGGAGATCACATGGAGGGTTATCAGTGGGGAGGGGGAATGGGAAGAGTGGGAGAAAAGGTACAGGGAATAAGAAGCATAAATGGTAGGTACAAAATGGACAGGGGGAGGTTAAGAATAGTATAGGAAATGGAGAAGCAAAAGAACTTATACTTACGACCCATGGACGTGAACTAAGGTGGGTGGGGGAATGCAAGTGTGAGGGAGTATAGGACAGAGGGCAATAAGGGGGGGGGGGAATGGGACAACTGTAATAGCATAAACAATAAAATATATTTAAAAAATAAAACAATAAAATGTTATTTTTCACCCATTAGAGAAATAAACATTTAGAAAATTTGGAATATCCAACATTGGCAAGAGAGTGGGAAATGACTACCCTTTGGACCCTGTTGGAGAACACATCATTTGGCAAAATTTGTTTGGATTATAGTTTGGTAGTAATCACACATTTTAACTACCCGTATTATTAGCCCCATAGTCATACACTTCTAGAAATCTATTCTACAGAGATCATCAAACATGTGCACCGACCTCCATGAATGAGAAACCTTACCAGCATTTACTATAACATGTTAGGGAGGAAGCCTATGAGAACGGATACTGGGCAGGCAGCCCCTGTGTAAAACCTCAGAAAGTTGTTAAAGAATTACGGGAAATAATAAGGTGTGCGAATAAGCACTCCGTCAACAGGGCTCGGCAGCTGTTCTCACTCACCCCTGCCACAATCCTGTGAAGTGGAAATGAGGTGCAGAGAGACATCCAAGGTCAGTAGCCACTAAAGGATAGGACTGGGATTCCAGCTGATGCCTCTCTGACTTGCCCGCGCCTCCCCAGGCAAGAGGAGCAATGCAGAAGGGAAGGCCGCTCTTAGGTCGGCCGTGAGCCTGTTGAGGGGAGGTTGGCAGTCAAGTGCATGTGACCGACTTCCTGCCTCGCTGAGTCTAGACATTGGGAGTGGGATTCTCTTGAGAACTGAGAGCCTGGGCTGCTGTTCTCTGAGTGTGGAGCGCCGGGGACCCCAGTTCTCTTCAGCCTCAATGAGCTCTGATCATGCCGTCCTCTTCGAGATTATAGATGCTTTTAATTTTGCCTTTACCAATGGCCTTGGGACCAGAGGCCTTCAGGCATGAGTGCCTATAAATTGCATCCTATTACATTATTAATTACCGTGTTATCTGGAGTCAGATAACTCACTAACGTTTTGGCAAGCAATGCTGTGAAATAGAAATAGAAATCTTTCCTACTCCCTCCCACTCCGTCCCTCCCCAGCTCACAGAGAGAAGGGCAGGCAGGGATCAGACACGAAAATGTGTCCTAAATCTTCGAGAGAACCACCTGTGACTGAGAGGCCGTGTCCTGGGGGTGTGGGGAGCAACGTGCACAACAAGGGAGGAGCCAACCCACTGGAAACAGATTGAGGGAAACAGACATCCAGGGAGTCCGAAATCCAAGGGAAGGTGGGCGTGGGACCAAGAGATGCCTACCAGCCTGACATGTGAAGGCAGCTAACAGGAGAGGGGGAGTGGAGGACGGGTGTCAGCTTCTGAGGACAAAGGTGTGAAGGAGGAGCCGCTGCTAGCACTTGAGAAGGCTGGGAGTGTCCAGGAAAAGAGAGCGAGCGTTCAGAAATACAGGGTCCGTCTGCAGTGCAGGGAGACAGGACCGGGGTTCCTGGAGAATCAGAGAGGGAGCGTTCCGGGCTGGATGGGAAACGCTGTGCGTCTAAGGAGCGAGTGGGTGAGCCCGCTGGGAGGCAGGAACCCTGCACACCTGCCGTTTACTGGGAGTCTACGGCCTGTTCCCAAGACTCCCTCGGCCCTGTAATCACTTCCTGCTGTCCAAATAGTGCCCCAAACACGACATTTGGGGTACCGCTACCTAGAAGATGATGAGCGTGAGAGCGAGTGGCAGCCTGGAGACCCACTCTGCAGTAGGAAAGCCCTTTCTGCTTCTCTGTCTTGCCCTGCCCTGCCCCCACCCCTCCCCTCCCTCATGCCTCCTCTGTCCCCCCACCGCCCTCACCCGGTGCATGGAACCTCTAACTAGCATGGGGACCCTCTGGCATGAGGACACCCTGGCCAGTTTCTCACGGGCTTTTACAATATTCCAGGACAACAGAGGTAGGGCTGCCTGTGGCTGACCTTTCTGAGCTGTAGGTGACAAGTGGCAGAAGGGCACCCTCTGTCTCCCACCATCTCACAGCCAGTCACACAGATGAGTGAGGGAAGGTCGTGATGGGCCCTTCAGTGGGAAGCAGACCCTTGCCATCTCCCCAAGGCATCTGTACGGCAGGCAAAAGCCCTGCTTGCGGAATCGCTGTGAGGTTTAACCACATCGGGAAAATCTTCATACGGTGCCTTCATAAAGCAGAAGAGATGCTTCCCAGACGTCCCCAGGCCCACTCGAGTACAGACCACGCAGAATGCTCACTGCCCGGCGCTGGGAGACCCTCGCCCCAGACACCGAGGGCAGGGCCACCCTGGACATCAGTCGTGTGCCTCCCATACCACCGCACGTGGTGGGCAGCTGAGGGCCAGCCCCTCACTCAGGGCAGCGCTCTGACCCTCAGCGGACCCTCCTATTCTTTCCCCTGCTCCTCCCCCGCCTGGATCTCCCCACTGTCGGAGAGAGTGAGAGGCACGGCCAGCCGGGAAGGCAGCGTGGGCCAGACTAAGGGCAGTCTGTGTCCTTTCCTCCGCCCCTCAAGGTTGCCCTAAATCTTTAGTCTCTCCCCATTTTTTAGGGCCAGTGGCTGATGCTCGAGGCAGAGCACTCTGCCTGCCCCGGGCCTGGGCTCTCCCGCCAGGGGGACTGGGGACCTGGTTGGACGAGCACCAGGGGCCACCAGATAGAGGGAAGGGACGTGGGGGGATGGTGGGTACTTTATTCTCAGCAAAGCTGGAATAAGAAATCTTGAGGCGGTGGCAGCTGCTATTTCAATTTGAGTGTCGTTGAGTGGAAAGCCCAAGTCGTTCATCTGGTGAGCCTGCAAGGCAGGGACAGAGCCTGGCTCTCAGGGCCGGCCCAGTTCCTGAAGCACCAATGACACATGACAGACACAGAACCCCGGCAGTTTCCAAACAGCCCCCTGACGCTCCAACCCCAGAGATCCTGGAAAACACCAAGGCTCCCCCAGGTTCTGCTCAGCTGTCCTCACAGGTTGCCAACAATCCCCAGGTGGGCATGGTCCCTGCCCTCCAGCCCCTCCCCTCTCCCCTTCCTTGCCCGCTGTCCCTGCTTCAGCTGGGGCGACCGAGTTAGGCTGCAAAGAGCCCTCTGAGATTCTGGCCAGACAGTGCACAGGCCCTGATTTATGCTGCTTAGAATGACATCACCTGTTCATAAGAGCTTCCTCCGGCAGCTGAACTGATGGCTGCGGTCGACCGGGCTGGGCTGGGCAGATGCACGATTTTCATGTCACCAAGTTCTAGGGCTTCATCCGCCTGTGTGCCAAGCAGCCAAAGATGGCAGCTTTTCACTCAGCAAGGCCTGACCCCAGACACGGGGAGGAACAGACTCGCCACCGCTTTGTGTCCATGCCTCTTTCCTCTGCTCCAGCTCTTGTGCTCGGAACACAGGGTCTGGGTCATGTTTGTTCAACGATAGAACGATTCAGGCCTCACCTAAAGAAATACCAAATAACATCACATGCAGCCATGCATCCAGCACCACACTTGAGAAACGAAGTACCGGACCTGTTGAGTACGACCAGGGTGAGCCAATCCCGTTTGCCCGAGCCTATGCCAGCTGCTACCACCGTGCTAAACGGGGTCTTCGCTAGCCCCCATATCTGTTTGTTAAACTTTTTCTTTATCCTCACGTGAGGACATGCTTTTTGTCAAGAAATTGTTGTTTTCTTTAGAGAGGAAGGGAGAGAAACATCGACGCGAGAGAGATGCCTCAGTTGGCTGCCTCCCCTGTGTGCGACCAGGGATCGTCCACGACCAGGCCGGGAGCAGCACCCACAACCTTTCAGGTATGAGGCGATGCTCCAACCGACTGAGCCACAGCGGCCGGGGCTATTTTTAAAAACTTGTTATCTGGAGATAACTTGCAGGTTCCCATGAAATGGTAAGAAAGGACAGAGAGGTCCCGGATACCCTTCCTCCACCCATAACATGTTGCAAAACTGTAATGCAAGTCAACCAGAGGAGTGACGCAGATACAACCCACTGGCCTTCTTCAGCTACCGCCAGGCTTACCTGCACTCGCGTGTGTGCATGTGTTTGTGTGTGTGCGTGCATGTGTGTGTGTGTGGCTCTGTGCACATTGACCTCATGTGAAGATTTGGGGGACCCCACCACCACCAGACATGGACAGTTGGTTTCATCACAAGGACCCCTTTCCCAGCCACACCACAGCCCCTGGCAACCACGCATCTGTCCCCCGTTTCTATTATTTTGCCATTTCAAGTTATAAAATGGAGTCGTATGGCATATAACCGTTAAAGACTAGTCTTTTCCTCTGAATGGAGCGCCCTTGAAATGTATCCAGGCTGTTGCCTCTACCGATAGTTTGTTCCTTGTTATTGCTGACTCGTATTCCGTGGCACAGATGTACCGGGCTGTGCTTAACCGAAGGATATTCTGGGCTGTTTCCCGTTTGGGGCTGTTACAAATAAAGCCACTCTGATCATTGATGTAGCAGCTTTTATGTAAACATAAGTTTTTGTTCTGCTGTGAGTAGCTAAGTCTGCAGTGGCTGTGTTATGTGGTAAGTACACACTATTATTTTTAAAACATGTCATGGTATCACTCTGTGTATTGTATATTCTGCAACTCACTTCTCTCTCGACATACGTTCTTTCAATCTTATCCATGTTGATATATGTAGCTCTAGCTTATGGATTTGTACAGACATGTAGCATTCCACTGTGTGAATATACTACCAGGTATTTATCCGTCTTATTCAAATTCTAGAAGGCACAACATCTTTACAAGGGAATGGGCTTGTTAAGTAAGGATGTAATTTATCTTCCCAGTTTTAGGTGCGGTAACACGGAGCAAACCATAACTAGTCTGGAAGACTGGGTGGTTTAGTCTTGGTTCTGGCTGCTAGATTACCTTGGTAAAGTCACCTAACCTTTCTGAGCTCAGCTTTCTTATCTATACAATGGGAATCTCAGTAATAACTCTTGCCTTAATACTTGTGGCAATTAAATGAAAATATAGCATGTAAACTAAAATAAACCAAAAGATGCCAAATAAATGGCAATTACATTGATTAGTTATTAATTATAATTAAATACCTATTTTCTCCAAAGAACGACGCAGATATGCATTCTGGGTTTTTCATGGAAAACCTAACTTCAAATAATCTCCCCATTGTGCCCCTCGGTTGCCTCATCAGGCCTGTCCTGCTCTGGGCGTCGGGAGATGCCATCAGTAATCAGGGTCAGGGAGCCACAGAGGTCCCCGTCCTGATCTCCCTCTAGGTTGCTGACAGTCACACCCCTTCCCAGATGAGGACACTGAGCTCGGATGGTGGGTAACTGGCCCAGGATCCCACAGGAGCTGGATTGCATGACCTGTGGGCTGGATCCAGTGGCCATGCCGCTCCCACTTCCTCACTGATGTGAAGAACCTCCAGGGGCTCCCAGGCTGCCCACTGGGGGTGTCCAAGCCGACAAGGCTGAGGGTGTGGGCTCCAGTGCTGCTCAGAGGGGACATGAAACCCTTCCCTGTGCCCAGCTCCCAGAGAGTCCCCACCCCTTCACGCGTGCACGCATGCACACACACACACACACACACACACACACCTGCAAAGGCTACCCCTTACCCCCAGGCTCCTGGCAGAGGACAGACCGGATCACAGGATGGCAGGAAGGGAGAGGAAACAGGTGAGTCTTTAAACACACACACTGCATTGCTGGGCTAATCGACGTCCCGAGTGACAACAGGACAACAGCCTCCAAAGGCTGAAACCATGCGACTCCTCAGGCTAGAGGGTGCCTTCAGCCTGGAGTGAGGAGGGAGGCCCCAGGAGGGGCTGGAGGGCAGCCAGGGTGCAGGATTCAGCGGGGAGAAGGAACCCTGAAGTTGGGCCTGGAGCTACTGTCCCTCATTCTGACTCAGTTTCTCCCTCCTGTAAAGTAAGGGGGATGAACTCAATATATTATCTGAGTTCAGCCCAACTCCAGAGTGTTCTTTGAAAAAAAAAAAAGGAAAAAATGGTGCTCTCTGTCCCATCACCTGTGAGCCAGCCAGGCCCTGGGGAATCCTAACCATGCCATGTGGCTTCCTGACACTCCTGGCTTCGCTGCCTCAGTCACAGTGGACAGTGCCAGGTGAGAAGACAGACTAGAGAGTGAGGGGCAGGAGGGGAGGCGGGGTGGGCTCCGGGAAGGGACACCCTGGCTGTGGAGAGGACAAGAAGAGCTCAGCCTGGGTGTCCCAGACACAACCCTGGCCACTGGGCCATTGGACATCCAACAGCTGGGACCCTTGCGGCTCCTTCCTCCCTCTTCTGCCACAGCCTAACCCGGTTTCCCAGGGAGACAGTACATTTGGGCGTTCCTTCTGAATAGAGATTCCGGTAGAAAAACCGCCCCTAACTCAAAACTCACACCACTTCTGCAGAAACCAGCAGGAGCTCCGCCCCACTCTCCAGCCATCCCATCCAAGCTTGAGCTCCCATCCAAGCTTGAGCTCCTTCCAAGCTTTCGTGCCCCTCCACCCCTCCATCCAAGCTCCTCCTCCCTGGCGGAACCAGACCTCCTTCAAAACGTCCGCCCGCCTGCCCCTGCCCTCCTGTGCCCGATGCCGCCCCTTTGTCCGCACGACGCACTTTGCCCTACATGACCGGCCCTTATCCTGAACCCGTGGGGCCCGGGGGTGCTTCAGAGTGCAGAAGGTTTCAGATTCTAGGGCGAGGACCTGATGCTCATCCCCTCGGGTGTGAGACATCCCTGCAAGGTCCCGGCCAGCTCCCCGCCCGCAGCCAGGCGCATCGACACCCCTCCACGGAGAGCCTTGACTGTTCTCGCAAAGTGGGATAAATAAAGGACTATAAATAGCCTCGCGCAGGGCAGGTTTGCCTCCAAATGAGCTACACCAAGACCTGTTTCCTGGTTTCTGTGCATGAGACTCAGTCAGCCCTGGCCTCTGCGCCCCTCTGTGGCTGCTGACTCCCTGCTGCTCCTGGGCTCAAAGTCCTAGGCCAGTTCTGCCACTTCCCTCCCCGGGGCTCTTCCCCCAGCAACTGCTGGCCTCCTGAGCCAGCGGGGGGCTCTCACTCCACAGGCCCCGCTCAGCACGGAGCTGGGGTCTTCTCTCTGTGACACGGGTGGCGGGGGGGGGGGGTTACAAAAGAGGAATCTGTGGTGACAGACCTATAACTTCTTTAATGACAGCTTATCTTTGCCCCAATCAAGCCCCGCCCACTGTGCGCAACCGGGTTAATACCTGTGTGCTGCGCCCACTCTCAGACCCCTCCCCTGAACCTGGCCGTCCCCGCCCCCGCAGAGCACGGAAGCTTCACCACCCTGCTACCCAAAACCCGCCTCGCTTTCTCAGCCACCTTCGTGGGATCTTCCTTCGTTCCCTCCCAAATCTCTAACGCAGAGAAGAAACTGCAAAACTGTTCATTCTCAGAAATATTGTTTTTGACTCAAATTCTTACAAAAGTTCTCTACAGTTTAGGACGTTCTTAGCAGACACATAAAAGGTGGGACCGGGTTAGAGGGGTGTTGGCTGAGGAGGAATCGTTGAAGGAGGCGCAGGAAGATGCTCCACCGTGCCAGGTGATCAGAAGACCTGTGTAGAGGAGGAGGGTGTGCACCCTGTCGCTGGAGCAAGGATCCTTTGGGGTCCAGGACACAGTGCAAACTAGAATGGCGATGAGGACAGGGCCAAGCCTGCTTTTGATGCTTTTGTGCAAGCTATAAAAAGCCTCCCTCTCCAGGCAAGCACAACCAGAAGGCCCAGGATCTAGCCCATCCCCCGGTGGGCTCTCTGCGATGTCTCAGCACCTGTGCACAATCTCAGTGCTGTGTGCGGAATCAGTGCCGTGTGCGGAATCAGTGCTGTGTGCAGAATCAGTGCTGTGTGCAGGCTACAAGATGCATAATCATACACTGTGGACCAGAGAAGGCATCTTCCGGGCTTCCATGGGGAACGTGCTGGGGGCTTGGGGGAAGGCGGGCTGAGTGCATGTCCCACTAGGGTTTGCAGCTCCAGGGACACTTTCCACGGATAGACAGTAGGGAAGGTCATCCTTCAGGGGAGACAACACCAGGAGGTCCTGGGGGAATGATGGTGAGTTTGCTGGACTCTCCCCAGAAGGACTGGCTGGTATCTGCAGGGAGTGGTCATTTGATGTTACACAGATGAAGGGCACCACCCAGACCAAGGAACTGAATTGTCACCCCCTTGTAGCCCACATAGGAACAACAGGACAATGGGGGAACCGGGGTTCAAAGGCCCTTTGACCTGCAGTAAGCTGTCCAGAACTTGCTGTCCTTCTTGCAGCTGCTAAGAGGGAGGCCAGCCGCGCCCGCCCCTCCCTCTCCGCATCTGCAGTGCCCCTTCTCAGTGCCTGGACCCCAGGCACACAGGGGAAGAGCTGTGGGCAGAGAGGGAAGGGAGCAAGGGGAAGATCATTAAGCAAAAATAAATAAATAAATGCATGGTAAATAAAGACAAATGGAGATGCATAAATTATGAGAAGGGCTCTTTTCGGCTCACCTAGCTCCCTCCCCCCTTTTCCCCAGAAGATCAAATTATGACTTGAAATCACTGGATACATATTTTATTATGTGGATCATTGAAAGGATTAGAGACAAAGACTTCATGAGCGGAAGCCACATTAGAAGACAAATCGCTCCCACTAAGGGAGGGAGAAGGGAAGGAAGGAGAGAATGAGAAAATGTGCCCCGGAAGGCATACTTGGGAGGGGCGGGGCTGGAAACAAAAGCTCTTTCTTTCCTGCCCCTCTCCAGAAGCGCCCCCCCCACCCCCAAACCGGCAGAGGTTCTGCTCCCAATCAGGCTGATTTGCATTGCAAATTTATCTCAGCTGCTTTTTGCTTCTGTTGCCAACCGAAGATGGTTTAAATAACATGGATTGTTCTGCGTGATTCCATATGCAAATGTTTCTGGCCCGTTTGTTATTCCTGAATGATTTCCAGCGCCTGCTGTCTGGGCAGAGAACGCAGCTCACTCTGCCAGCTGCGCTAGCAGCCACCTGCTGGAGGCTGGGGTGCAAGGCAGGGTTCGAGAATGGCCCGTCCGTTCTGAGAGTCCCAGACAGCCCAGTGGGCAAGCCCCAGCCCTGGCTGCACCCTGGGCTCAAGAATGCCATCATGGAGAATCGAGTCCAGCAGTGGGGTTCCATATGGAGGAAGCCGAGGCCCAGAGCAGGGAAGTTCCCCCAGCCCCACCAGCCCCAGCTAGGACCCACCGTGTTTCTCCACTGGAGGAGGAGGAGGAGGGCAATGACCGGCCTCCAGTAAACAAGGAACAAATGAACAAAATGAACGACCTCAGGTTTAATCGATGAATTGTGTGAGCACTCACAAACACCCACGTTCTTCTGGGAATGGGGTTTAGAAAGTTGAGAACACACAACAGACCCTGCTCTCGAAAACCTCCCCCACCGGAGCCCAGGGTGAGCAAACCCTGCCTTCAATGAGGTTTGCCTCCCTCCCGCTTCCACCGGCTCACAAAGTCGGGGCCTTTTCTTCGGATGCTCAAACAGAGCATGCCACTCTCCATTCTTAACTCGACCCTACGATACCTCCCAGCCAGCGGGCCTGGGCCTGCTTGTGGCCCCTCATTTGGGCGGGACAGCAGCCCTCGGGAACGCCTTCTGTGCCTGCCGCTCGCTCACTCACCTACCCTTTCTTTGTTAAATTGAAAGGACACTTTGGTCACCAGTCTGGACTGGGTGAAGGGACAGGGACATTTCCCCCACCTCCGGAGGCACTGACCGGCTGAGAGAGCGGGCAGGTCTCGTAGCCACAGAGCAGCAGGTGAACAAGCAACAGAATGAGTCCTTGCTCCCTCTCCCTCTGCACCCCACGGGTGTTGGCACTTGGGGCCACTGCAGCTCAGCTCAGCACATTTTCCTGGGGGCCTTCGGCTCCCCAGCCCTGCCGTGGGTGGGGGTGAAGGCGGGAGGGGCAAGAGATGGTCTGGGCCTGGGGACCACACAGACTCCTGGGGACCTGAGGTTTCCGCACGTGAAACAAAACTGGGGTGAGTGAGCAAGGGCCCCAGTGGAAGGAAGGCGAGTGGATTTGGACCTGCAGTGTCTCCTACCTTAATCTTGCAGAGCCTCTGCCCCGCCCCCATGTGGAGTCTGGACGCTCCCACTGCCAGTGGTGCTGAGGATTGGCCCTGGTGCTGTACCAGAAGCAGGCAGCCGGACTTCCACAAGCCTCCTCTGCCCACTTCCACACCAGCTTCTCCCTGGATGCCAAGACACCTGTCTCCCACCCATCCTGCTTGGCCTTTGGCAGGGCCTTCATTTAAATGCCCAGCAGGTATAATATGTTGGCAAGAAAGGGTTTTTAAAAACTATGGTTGGATAACTTGTATATTTCTAAGACTGATTTTGTTTTTAATGAGACTTGGTCATTTTTTCCATGCTAATGGAGATCATCTGAATGTTCTATGAGTTGCTGCTAAAATAATGCCATTTAAGCCTTTAAAATAGATACACACCAGTGCAACTGCAAATAGCCCTCTGAAGGTGCAGCCTCTAGGAAACACGTTTCCTGGGTTTTGCCGAGGTTCTCCTGGTCTTGTTTGCAAAGAGAAGGCTTGGGGGGCCCCCAAGATTTCTCTTCAAAGGTCTGGAGGCAGAGATGGACCACACCCAGGGGCAGGTCTCAGCGCCGGGCAGACGCCAGCACTCACTTTTTCGCTTGGGGAGAGGAAGGCTGTGTGCCTGCTGGGCGCTGGCTCCTCCAGCAACACCGCCTTGAGAAGAGGGGGCCAAGCAGCGGACGGATACGGTGGGGGTGATGGGGCGGAGTTCCAGAGCTGGCTGGGAGCTGGGGCTGAGTTCCCCGGAGCTCATGAACCTCCACGTTCCAGAGCATGTACAGCACACAGCTCGCGTGCTCTGGGAGGGACAGGAAAAGAATGAGGAGCTTCCCAGAAGGAAGGGGCCTCAGACCGGCCCTGAAGGGCGAGAGAAGTTGAAGGCGTCAGAGAGGACAGACGGAAACTCCTCGGACAGCACCATTGCCCTTCTTGTGCGCCGGGCCTGCCACCCCGGTCTCTTGCTCCGACTCCCCAGGAGTTCGACTCTCCGGGGTAGTCACGGCCTGCAGAGGAGCTCGGTGAGAGGGGCGGGCCTCCAGCACCCAACCATCAGCCCTGGCACCAGCTGCACGCTCCATCACCGGGGACTGCGATGCCCCCAGCCTAGGCTGCAAGCTGCAAGTGCTTGGCAGAGGCACGAACGGGCTGTGGCTTGGCCCAGCCGGGGTCACCTTAACCATCAAATCCTATTACCCGCTGCACTGGCCACGCAGTGAGATGTGGGGCGGTCGATCCAGAAGCGGTGAGATCGCGCCCCAGCAGGCAGGGCTAGGTCTCATCGCCGCGCCCCCAGGCGGCAGAGCCTGGAAGTCAATAGCACTAACCCGGGGCGGACATTCCAGAAGGGGGTGCCCTTTGGGCCTCTTACTGTCTGTGGGGCAGGGAGCAGGTCACTCCCCCGCAACAAGCCGCAAGTTCCGCATCTCACACAGGAGAGGAAGCACAGCACAGGGGTCCGGGAGGGTTGGAGCAGGAGGCAAAGGGTGTCTAGGACACAGCCGGTGCTCAGCAAACGTCCACCCATTCCTTTATGTCCTCACTTCGCCCAGGGAGATGGACAGGCAGTGGCCGGGGGCATTTACCTGCGGGAGTCCCCCATTTGGGATAAGAGGAGGCTCTGTTACCCCCCCCCCCCCCCAGGAGCTCTGTCTAACCAGGCTGGTTGGCAGAAATTGTTCTCATCTCAGGGCCAAAGATGAGGGAAGGGACCCACCACCAAGCACAGCCTTCACACCCAACCAGCTCTGCAGGTCACAAGTTACCTGCGCATCGGAAGTCTGGAGACCAGGGCCACCATTCTCCCACCTTCCTCCCCAGCGCCCCGGGCTGGGTGGGTGAGTGGCATCTTAACTTCATCAATGAAGATTGCTCTTTTAGGCCAGTCCCTGAGCCTTGGTTTCTTCGCCTATAAAGTGGGCGTTCTAATCCCTGCTTCAGAGAGACGCTACAAAGAGGGGCTAGCGGCCACTATGCTCGTGAAGGACAAGAAACTGAGCTGCTTCCCCCTTCTTCCCGCTCTGCTGAGCAGTCACAGAAGCGCGTGTCACCCTGCAAGTGGCTCACAGGCTTGCTCCCTCAGTTTCCCTGCTGGTGGACTGTGTCACCTACCAATAAGTGCCACCAGTGGCAGGACGGAGTGGGTGATGAGGGAGAGGAGGGAGTCAGGCTGAGAAAACTGGTCAGCATTTACTAGGAGAAAATCCCCAGTGGGTTGAAAAGGAATTAGCATACCTTGTCTCCTACCAGATGCCACACTGCTCTATCTTTAGAAACTTCGAAACGAGGGAAGGTTCCAGGGCTAAGAGCATGCCTGCTCTCTGAGGCTGGCTCTATAAATACCGTCCCAGTGGCCTCAGCAGTTCTCCCCTCCATCCAGAAACATCCCTCCTCTCTGCTGCGCTGGAAGCACGTGGACTCGGGGCCCCCGAGCAGTGCTAGACAGCACAGGGCTGCGGTGTGGTCACTGCCTGCTGTCCCCCCAAAGGCCAGCCCCAGCTGCACCTCCCAAGTTTCCTGTGAGCAGGGACAAGGGGGAAAGAGGCAAAGACAGAAAATAAAACCACAGCCCCTGAGCTCGTGGAGGGAAGAGGGGACTCGGGGCAGGGAGGGCCGTGGGCACAGCCGCGGGGGAGGGCTGGGTGGTCATCATCCTTCCCTTGACCATTTTCTGAGCGACAGTGAAGACACAGGGGTTGCCTGCGGGGGCTGAGTCCGCTCAGCTGACAACCGAGAGGAAAATGCGGGGCTCTTCTCTCCTTCAGGGAGGAACCCAAGTCTGACACCCTCAGGATCTGGGGAAGGAAGACACTGATGCCATGCAGTCCCTCAGTCCCCTTGTCGCCGGGAGCCTGTCCGTCACACAGCATCGCTGTGCATCTGTGTGCAGGTGGAGTGTCCACCATTGGAACAGCACCATGAGGGCACCAGGGGGCCTCCCAGTCTACGGTAACCTCGGTGAGCTGGTCTGTGACGAAGCTAATTGTGCCCCTACCCACACGCACATGCACACTCGCACACCTGCCACACTCGAACTGCTTTAACAGCCTGAAAGTTCCTCTGTAAGCTTCCAGAAGCTGCTCCCCGGGGCCTGGGCTCTCTGAGGAAGGGAGGCCCTGTTCCTGCACATTCCGAGTGTTCCCCTCCCCTGCGCCCTTCCAGCTGCTGCGGGGCAGTGCCAGGGGTGACCCTCCCCTCCCCACCCCCTCTCTCACCCCGGAGTTGGCCCGAGCAGGGAGTTGGCCCGAGGCAGGGACAGCTCCGAGGGGTGGAGAGCAGGTGACCAGGAACGGGGAGGAGAGGGAACAGGGAGGACTGAGTGAAGGGAAGGAAAACTGGGACTCCAGGGAGGCAGGAGAAGAAAAGGTGCCTAACAGGCCTCACTTCTTCCCCTCTCTGGCCCATTTCCCCAGTCCCCCCTCCTCTCACCCCACTCTGCACTACAGAGAGCCCCACCTCTGTCTGCTACTCACCCCCCACCCACCCTGGTCTCCACCTCTTAGAACCCCAGCTCCACACCACAGGTGTGAACAAGACTCCTGGTGGCCTTGTTCTCCGGTCTAGCTCCCAAGACCTCAGTGCCGGAGGCCATGGGGCCTCCCTACACCCCGGTGTGGGCCGTGTCCCTGGGGCTCACGCGCCCAGCCCACACAGCGGGAACATCCACAGGAAGGATGTCCCTAACATGGCAGGCCGACTCCTCAACGAAGGGCAGCAGGCAGTTGCACAAAACTACCTTGAAGACACTGTGGGTTCAGTATGTCCCTGGGAGCTGGCCCGGGGACACAGCTCCGTCCCTAGCTGGGTTTCTCTGGGGAAGACTTTCTAAGTGCCCAGTGTCCGACTGACTGGAGAGCTATGAATGCAATTCCTTTACAGGCTGGGTGAGGCTGCACAGGCCCGCGGCCACGGGCCCTCCCTCCAGTAATGCTGGCGTTCATTTAGTGACTCGGCACCGCTCACCTGGGCCACTGTTTGGAGAATCGGGTGGTGTGCTCGAGAGCCCCAGGTCACACTGAAGAAATCCCAGGCTGGTTCCTGAGTGACTGCAGGTAGAATTAAACAGTCGGAGGGCCCTCGGAGGTAAAAGTCAGGAAAGCAATTTTTTAAAAAACTGACTTCAACCCGTTCTGTAGTAGTTCCTATTTACATTGAAGAAATGTCAATTCTTGACTTTAGACCTCACAGGAGACCGAGGATTTAAAGGCATTTATGAAACAGATATAACCCTTCCATCATCACTGCAGAGAGAGACGTACCTGCAGGTGGTGAGCGGGTCAGGTGTGGACGCAGCTCTTCCTGCTCTTCCGACCCGATTCACATTGGGGGCCCTGCTCACGCGTGTTCCTGAGTCTAGTGCAGAGTGTGGCACATGCATGGGTGTGGGGCTGGCACTTTGCGGCCAGGCGCCTGGTTCACTGGGGGAAAGCACAGTCAGAACCACGCACACTACGGGGATGGATGGAGACTAAACTGAACTAATCACAGGCCATAAGGCATAAGGCAGCAAACTGCAGTGTCATACACCTGGAACATACGAATTCACTAACCGATGTCACCTCAGTTTACATTTTTCTTTAATTTAAAGAGAAAGATCTAATAATAAAAAAAAGAGATGTGCTAAGTTTTCTGTGATTAGTGCTTTAGACCCAGAGCTTAAATGTCTGCATTTACCTTGGAGCCTGACTAGCTGTGGCTGTTCCTGGGGAACCCAGCCCTGTCTGCAACCCCCCTGCCAGGAGGGGTGGGTGCACATCAGGCCTAGTCACCCGGCAGGGGGAGAGTCCGGGTGGGGTGGGGTTTAGGAATCACGAGCATCAGGAAGGACTATAAAGCCTGGGCTGGACTCCATCGGTTTCCGGGAACTGTATCTCAGATCCCGGGTGTGGGTGAGAGGTCAGTAGGGAGAAGTGGAGCCAGAACCCCAGTCTGGGGTAGGGCACACTCCCTGTGTCATTTGGACAAGATGAGGACATGAGACCAGGATGCTAGTGGTGACAGGTCAGGGCGAAGGACCACACGGACGGGCAGCAGGTGGAGGCAGGAGGACCTAATTCACATGAGTCTATAAATCCCAGTGTTGCCTGTGGCTGGGTTCGACCCCCCTTACAACTCACTAACGACCGCTGGTCATTGTTGGTCATTATTGATTATTGGTCTGCCCAGGCCTGCTCACGCAGGGCCGTCCCCTGAGAGACCGACAGTTCACACTGACAGTATCTCTGACGTCTCTGCCAAGGCAGCTCTGGAACCGGTCGGCCTGTTTTTGTGAGAAGAGGGGCGTGTGCGTGTGTGTGCGCACACGTGCGTGCAGGTTGTCGGCTGCTGTGTTTGTTCCTCCCCCCCCCCCTCTCTCTGCCCTTTGAAGGGCTGTTTTCGTGGTTCTGGGAATCTGGCTCTACTCAGAATGTCTAACAATGGCACAGATGGTCCCCCTTCACTGCCATCTTACCTGTCTGGGGGAGACATCCCCACGTGCCTCTGTCCCGTCGCCCCACACGGCCTCCCTGAGCCATCCTGGGAGGCCCCTTCCGCAGTGGGCCCCCAGCTCCCTCCCAGTCACCCGGTCTGGAGCCCTCCCATCAGACCTAGCAGCTCAGAGCGCCCCTGCCAGAGGGCGGGCACCCTTGCTGTGCGCTCTGACTGGAACAGGAAAACCTCCCTGTTTCTCGAGCCCCATTCATGGGCGCAGACCCTTCCAACCCAGAGGGAGAGCATTGGCCCAAAGCAGTGGCTCTTACAGAGAGCAAGAGAGACATTCCCACTTTGAGCTGACTGTGCTGGAGGGGGAGGGGGAGGGGGAGAGATGTGCCTTCATGACACGGAATGAGATGGGAAGGCCTCAGGCTTTAGCGGCAGCAAGCTGGGCTCTCACGGTAGCGACCACCCGCCACCGCACCCCAGGACCACAGCGCCTCCACTCAGCCCAGCACGTCTGGGTGCTGAGGGCAGCTTGGGCAATCCCCCCGCCCCCCCGCCCACATTCATTCCTTCACCAAGCTGGACATGCTTGTGAAAATGAGGGGTACTGCAAAGAGTAGAAGGGCAAAATCTTCACCATTATGGGATGGGCAGAAATTGTAGAGAGGAATAAATAAGTTCTAGAATATGTAAAAAGCGTTAAGTATGCTGAAGAAAGACAACATAGACAGGATAGGGAATCCTGGGGTGGGGGATTTCAGAGAAATTTAAACCAGACCTGAAGCAGCCATGGGGCAGGGCAATGCAGACAGAGTGAGCTGATGGGCAGGTGTGAAGGCCCCGGTGGGTGCACTGGGCGGGGTGTGAGGAGCAGCAGGGAGGCCCGTGCGGAGGCTGAGTGAGACACAGCGCAATGGCAGGGGGTGAGGCTGGAGCAGTGCGGAGAGGCCAGACCCCGCGGGCTTGTGGGCTGTTCTCATTCCCGCCTGTTCCTTGGAGTGGAACTTCGAGGGTCAGGAGTCTGTTCAAGGAGCTAGCTTCAAGATCTGATATGTGTGCTAAATACACATGTGCTGGCTGCAGTATTAATGCAAGGGGGCCATGCCAGGAACCTGGGGAAGAGCAGATGGCAGGTGGTTTCTGGATGTACTTTGAAGGTAGGAGCCAATAGGGTTTGCTGGTGGCTCAGATACAGGGCAGGGGGTGGGGTGCAAAAAAAAGAGCTCATACTATTTCTATGGATTGGGCCCTAGCCACTGGGAGGGAAAGCAGGTTTGGAGGGGAAATGACTTACCCAGGCTTCCAGCCAGAAGTGGCAGAACCAAGGCTCTGAGCTGGGATCCTCTCTCTGATTTCAGAGCTGGCCACAGCGTGTTAAGAAGCGAAAACAGAACGAGGGGTCCCTGCCCCCCGGGAAACGCAGTGCAGTCAAGGAGACTGGACAAAGGCATGGAAAACTCCCGAGACTGTTCGTATCCAGGGCTGTTTCATTGCCGGGGAATCGGGAGGAAAGGACGCTGAGGAGGGTCACAGGCTGGCTGACTCTCCAAGAAGCATTGTCAGAAGGGTTCCTAGCTCTGTTCCCACCGCCTCTGGGGTGAGGACCCCTGCTCATCCCCGTCCCCCCCTCCCCGCCACCTCTGTGTGAGCCTCAAACTTCTCCTTCCAGTTGGATTGGATTTGATTGACTGCCAGGAAATAAACAACACAAACCCAGCTAGATCAGCAAGGCAGCATCTGCCACTCCTGGGAAGTTAAACAATTGTGCTTCTAAATAGCTGCTCGACACGGAATAGATGTCACGAGGCAGGATACGATTAATTGCCAAGTGAATTATTGAAGTTATAATTGCAGAGGCGTTCAGAGGAGCGCCTGATTGCCCTGGTGGCCCAGTGGGCATGGTCAGCAGAGGCCGGAGGGTTGGGGCGTGGGGGTTGGGCTCAGCCCGGGCGAAGGGCATTCCTGAAGGAGGTGCAGAGGAGGGGTGGTTGGACGCTGGTGCCTGGAGCTCACAGGAGCTGAGCTGCAAGTGGACCTGCCCACCACAGGAACCTCCCCTCCCCATTCTCCCCTTGGAGTCGTAGTTCATGCCCACCACCCCTCTCCAGCCCAGAGGCCTCCTGTCTGTGCTGCCATTGCTGGGTCTGCAACGGTGGGCTGAGAAAGAATGGCTTTCGCCCATCAGAGTGGGATAGTGCGTCTCTGAGCCTGCAGTGGAGGAGCACAAACTCATCAAGGTTGGCGGCAACTCTATTATGGGGGCTCATTTTGACGAAGGCGCCCATTCGGTGAGGCAGGCCAGCAGCATGCGCCTGGGCTGAGAAGTCCTGTAGACCCGAGACTCAGGCCCTGCTCTGTCCTCCAGGGGCTGCGTGAGCTTGGATAACGTGCCGGACCGTCTGAGCCACACTTCCCCCAGCTGTAGTGCGGAGCTGGGTGTGCCATCTCATTGGTTGCCTCGAGAACCGCCCGAGGGGACGTGCAGCCCAGAGGGGCCGTGGTGGCCCAGCTCCACAAATGCTGGTGGTTATCGGCAAAGGGTGGTCTGACAGGTGACCTGCGAAATAGGCGCTCCTGTGGCCCCTACAGACGGTGTCACAAAGGGTGTGACACCCTACCGCTGCCCCAAGTGGCAGGGCTGCAGCATGGAGAGGGCACAGGCCCGGAGAAGGACACGGAGTGAACATAAGGGGCTGGCACAGCGGCACTCGACCAGCGGATGGAGAGGAACGCGGCCTGCCAGGGGTGCCCGCAGTGTGCTGGCAGAAGGCGGGGCCTGGAGCCCAGGCTGCAGGACGCCAAGTTGTGCGCTCATTACAGCGATAATTAGGAAGACTATGCAGAGATGTAAAAAAAAAAAAAAAAAAACAGTGCTTTATGAAAATGGCAGAATATAAAGCAGTACGCACTCTGGTAGAGACTGAATAAAAACGTTAAGGCAATTACAACAGAAAGAGCTGAAGCAGCGGTGCAGGGGCTCAGGCGAGGGTGAGGCTAGGATCGCTCTGTGTTTGATGCGTCCTTTTCTCTCCGCCTAAACCGGCTTTTCCACCTAAACAGCCTCCCCAGAGGGCAGCGTCTGCACAGGAAGAGGGTGGCTGCCCTGCCTCTCCTCCCGACTGGCCCTGTGGGAGGGAAAGGCTCAGGTCTGGCTGTGGATTTTATAGGGGTGTCAACCAGCCTGTCCAGTGAACAGGCACCCAGCGGCTGTCCTCCCTGAGAGTCGTGGGTCAGAAACGGCAGTGGGAGGGCCGCCTCTGGCTCAGTGGAAGAGAGAACTTCCGAGCATTCAGAACACCTCACAGCACATGCCTGTGAAGCCACGAGCTCCCCATCACTGAAAGTGTTCAAACTGAGGCTGGGTGAGCTGTTGACAGGGAGGGGCAGGGGAGGAAGCCTGAACTGGCAGGAGGTGGCTCCCAAACATACCCCTCATCAGAATCTTTGGGGGTGCTTTCCAAAAATACGGGTCCCGGGAGTTCCGCCCAGACCCACTGAGTCAGAGCCTATAGCATTTGTACCGGGATCCATATGTTTTAAAAAGCTCCTCGGGATTCTGATGTGGCACATAGGGTGGCCCAGGACCCACAGGCTGGCGTTGCCGCGGGGGGTCTTGGAGACAATGACTCAGAGCCCTCCTGGCGGGGCGCAGCACAGGGTGCACGTGGAGCTGCTGTACCTTCTCCCAACCCCAGCCACCCCCGGGGCGGGGGGGTGTTCCGATGGGTGACAAAGGCTGAGTCCGGGACAACCCCTCCCCCAGCCACTCCTTAGGAGGGCAGAGGCCGCAGTTCCAAGGGCAGAGAACTTTCCTTCTTGGCACGTGCCTGAGCCGGGTCAGGCCGAGGCAAAGTGGAGTCAAAAGAATGAGTGTCCGTAAGGAATGTATGCGGGGAGTTTGAATTTCAGCTGACAGAATACCACATATTTTCTTTTTCTTTAAGTTGACTCAAATTCAAGTTCAAGGCTCTGTTACCTCTGGCTTGAATGCATTTACCCTCAGTCAGCCTCAAAGCCTCTCCTCTCACCTAGGACTGCACACACCCTGAGGCTTCAAAGAAAACCTGCCGGTGGTTCCCGAGGTCAGCAGCCTGCCCCTCAGCTTCCTTGTGGGAAGGGGGAAGTAGCCCCCACGGGGGCGCAGCGAGTCAGCACGGGTCAGGCATGCAGAGCAGAGCCGGACGGAGCACGGGATCGGCACAGGCGTGGCTGCTCGCCCGTCTGTGCTATTTACCTATGGTTCCCGCAGGCTCTCATTGCCTCTAGCTCCTGGGAACCTTCAGGAAGATGCCAGAAAGCCTCCCCTAATCTCCTGCTATCTCCCTCCCCAATTTGCTTCCACTAAACAGTTTCCCAGCCCCTCACTCTGTCCCAGTTCATTCTGGGGAGCTCCTCTCTCTCCCCCTTTTCTTGGTCCTCTCGAGGGCACATGGGACAGACGCCTTGCACTAGGGCATGCCAACCAGCTGCTCTGAACAACTTCTGAGGCAGCCAGGCTGATGGGAAATGGGAAGATACGGGGAGAATAAACATCTATTTCAGTGAGTGGAGCTGGGACTCATCCCAGAACCGGGGCCCCCAGCACCCCCACCTGACCACACCCCCACAGAGTCCGCACGTGTTCAGGCTGCAGGCAGCTCAGCAGGGCCACTGGACTTTAAGGAGGCTCCAGGAACAGAGGCTCATAGGACTGGTTCTATGGTGGTGACATCTGGAGACCTCCAGGGAAACAAGAGCTGAAAATGTTGGGGGTGGAGCCTTCCCAGGCCCCTCAGATCCACCCACAGACCTCAGGCCCGCTACAGCCGCATTCATGCATGCATTCATCCATCCATTCAGTGAGTCCACGAAGTTTCCACTGCGTGCTGCTCTGGGTCAGGTAATGCTGGGCTCTGGGGAGACGCAGCAAAGAGCCCTTGCCAAGGCCCAAGGCCACAAGAGGCCAGACTCAGAGACTGGGGCAGGGCTGTCAGGTTTCACACCCTGGGTGCTGCCTGCTCTTCCACCTGGGCCAGCTCCAGGCCAGCAGGTCTGACGGCTGCACCCTGAGGAACCCTGGTGATGGTGCTGCTTTTTCAGTGTGGTGCACTTTTCACTGTTACTGTGTCCCAAATACTGCACGGGACACGTGTACCCGAAAACATCAGTTGCCATTTATCAGAAGTAAAAATGTAGCTGACCGTGCTGTGCTTTCATTGCTACACCTGACACCCTTAGCTCCAGGTGCACCCATGCCTGAGCCACAGCCCCCGGGAAGCCACCAGCCGGCATTTCCGCCTCCTGTAGGAAGTGTTTGCACAGTGCAGGGCTGGCACAGCTCAGGGAGGGCAACAGTGGCCCGGGCTGCAGAGACAGTGAAGTAAAAGCTCAGTCGCAGCTCACTCCTGGCGCCTCCTGGGTCTCTGGGGGCCGGGCATTGTCCTTCATGCTGACCAGGCTTGCCCACGTTAATCCCTTTATGCTCACAGCAGACTCCTCAGGTACCTGCTACTCCTGCCCCAACTGCAAAGGGGACGGGCCCAGGGCACAGAGAAGGGAGACCACACAGCTAAGAAGGACACAGCCAGGCAGGTCTGGGACGCGAAAGCAGCCCCCAGCCTGTGACACAGACTTCATTTTCATGCGAACCAGCCCTGGACCTGTGCTGGAAAGAAGGCGGCACCGGGCGTTTGTTGGTGCTGGAGCTGCCAGATGGCGGGGCCGCCAGGCCATTCTCCCTCTCCAGTGTCACATGCAACCGTTGAACTGTATATTTATTCCTACAAACACAGATACATTCACATTCCAAGTACCGACAGAGCATTAGCCAGCTGCCGGCGCTGTCTGTCCCAGAAACTGCCTGGTGCACTGCCACCGACAGGCAGCCTCGCACAGACCAGGGATGGCACTCCTGGGGCACTGGGACTCCTCTTCCTCCACACGCCTAGGCCTGCAGAAATCCCGCCCCACAGAAAACCTGCCCCACTGCCGACACTTCACACATCATATTTGCAACATGGCTTTATAGCTTTTCTCTTCCAGTGGAAGGCAAGCCCCAAAAGCAGACAGCATGCCTTCCATGGATTCATTTCACAAATGTGTTCTGAGCGGTTACTATGGGCCTGGAACAGAGCTAGGGACTCAGATCCAGTCCCTGGAGAGGAACGGAGGAGGGCACGGTGGCGGGGCCCAGCGGCAGAGACTCTCGCTAAAGAGGAGGGCTGGGCACAGAGGGGATGCTCAGGAAGAGCCTTCCAGAAGCTGCGAGGCTGGGGAGGCGAGCCTGTGGCGCGGGACCTGGGGCATGCGGGCACGCTCTGCACTGCTGCCCTCGTCCAGGCTTGCTTCCCAGCGAGGAGGGGCAGCAGGGGGAGGGAGGAAGCAGAGACACAGGGTGAGCAATGTTTTCCGGACAACGGAGGAAAACTGGACAGAGAGCACAGCGGGGTGATGTGGTTCCTGCTGCTGCTTTTCCGGGTGATGGACACTGGAGGGAAAGCAATGACAGAGGGGGAGGGTCCTGTAGAGAGGCAGAGGCTGAGGATGCAGGACAGTGGTCCAGAGCCCCAGAGCCCCGCCCCTGGGGGCTGCAGGGTGGGCCCCTGCCTGGCTGAGGGATGAGCTGTGGTTTGGGGGAGGGGCACAGCACCCGAGCTAGGCTTAGGGAGCTCAACCCCATCTCCTTTGAGATGGAGACAACAGTCCCCCAGGGGGCGTGAGCGCGCAGGCGGTGGTGGGTCCTGACTCAGACAACGCTCGGCCCAGGACAGAAGTGAGGTTTCTAACAGCCACTGTGGGGACAGGAGAGAACAGAGCAGGTTCATGTTCCTTGCATCCAGCCCAGAACATGACCTGCGGTTGGTGCCCAGAATGTTTGGTAAGCTTGACCGAGCTGATTCAGGGCTTCCCCCATGCCCTCACCCACAGGGTCCCCCCAGCTGACTCCACAACTTCCTGGCAGTGCTGCCCTGTCCCCAACCACCTGTTCCTCCTGCCCTGCCTGGCCCTGGGGGGCCCTTGCATTCCACTCCCTCTGCTTGGAAGGCCACGCCCCCACCAGACTCCTTCTCCCTGGTGGCTGTCTGGGGGACTGAGCACCCCACTCCTATCTACTCGACACCATCTACTACCCCTCTATAGCACTTACTCAGAGGGCTCAGGCCTCTCCTTGTTTACTGTTTCCTCTCGGGAGACGGGAGTCTCTGAGGGTCAGACCTGGTCTGTCTTGCTCTCTGGCCAGCACCTGGTAAGCCCCTGACCATGAATGGCACGGTGAATGGGTGAACTGACAACCACACCCAGCCCCAGGCACTGCTGACCTCAGGGGGCAGGCCTGGCCATGCCTTCAGTGCCACATGGCACAGGGAGAGGGGTGGGGGCTTTCCAGGACCCCCTTGGTCCTCCTCCTATTACTCGCCTCCTAAACTGTCTTACAGGAGGTTTGACACATTGGCACAGGCAGGGTGATTGAGATAAACTAGCTGTTTACACGAGATGCCCACACACTGCCCACAGCTTTTCTAAAATGCTTTTGGATGGGGCATTTTCCCTTCCAGGGATCAGAGCTTGTGGGCTGAGCCGCCAGAATACGGCTGTCAGGTGTTTGAAAGGGGTTAGCTGTCCGTGGCCCACGAGACGCAGCCCACCTCACACAGGTGGAATGCACCACATCCTTCCCTGCAGCCCCGAGGGCCTGCACAGGGCCCTGCCTTGGCCGCCTCCTCCCCAGAGGAGCTGCTGGGGAAGGGGAGCCAGGCCTCGGGGCCCTGGAGAATGGAGTCTGCTGGGGACATGCCGTGTGCAGCTCATCGTGAGTGAGGTGCCCTGTGGGCCCAACACTGCTCTGCCTGCTTTTCCACATCACAGCCCTCAACAGTGCCGTGAGACAGGTGTGTCCCTATTGCACACATGAGGACTGAGGCCCAGAGAGGTAAAGGAATGGCTGTCACTCATACAGCACGTGGAGGGACTGGGACTTGGCTCTACACAGTCTAACTCCAAAGCCCTCACTTTCCCCACCCTGCCCCAGAACTGGGGAGAGGAAGACACAGGCAGACACATACGCAAGAAATAAAGTTGGTGCCTGTGAGGGGGGCGTGTGTGGGTGTAGGTGTGCTCATGCATGCACACGCACTAGACAGGGCACTAACTGTGCAGGAAGGTGAAGCAGAGGGGAGAGTGGGTGAGGACCCTGACCCAGGAAGGCCCGGGAAGGCTTTTCTGCGAACACAGTCTGAGCACAGATTGGCAGGCAGTGCCCCCCCCCCCCCCCCCCGCAGATGTCTGGTGGAAGTTTCCCAGCAGACTGGAACAGTCAGTGCAAAGGCCCTGTGGCAGGAGCAGCCAGCACACCGACTGATTAGGTGCCTCCGAGTTCTGCCTGCTCACGTGCACAGCGGGCCCTGAAAGCTGGTCATGCGCACTGGGCTGCTGTGAATCCGCCTCCCCTGAGCTGCCCGGCAGTCCAGGGCCACTGCACCTTCTCTTCACTGTTTTCGAGTGACAGAGGCTTCTGTGTGACGCGTCATTTCATCTCCTCTCACCCCCATCTCCTCACTTCTCTGACAGGTGGCTAGTTATGTGTGAAGCTTTACAGTTCTCTTCGGGAAGCTTACAGTTCAGAGGGGCATAGAATGAGCTTCTTTGTTTAAAAAAAGAAAAAAAGGGGGATCTATTTATAAAGTGACTCGGAATTCCTTAGGTTCCTTAGGTAACCAGGAAACCTGCAGATCTGACAGGCTTGGGCTCTTTACACTGGACTTGGTGGGGGGCTGATGGGGAGGATGCTGGTACCCCTTCTGACAGTCACCTTCAGGGGAAGTTCTTGGAGACACTTGGATGAAGTCCCCCACCAACACGGCGCTCATCGTGGTGGGTGTAGGCCATCGAGAGCCACTCGAGCCAGTGCCTGGGGCTAGGGTTTGCTCTTCCATGCACTGTGCTCAGCTGGCTTGGTGTCCTCGGGCACATTCCCAGTGGGGTTGGGATGTGCCTGTGGGCCCCGTCCATGGAGCCCCCTCTGCTGGCTGCACAGACTCTGCGCTCGGGCCCCCGGGTGCCGGTGCCACCCCAGCAGCTTCTGAGTAGCCCTGACGGTGCCCCCAGAGCAAAGGCAATCACTAACAGTGAGAAGGCAGCTCCGGCATGTCTGTGGCAGTGCGGCCACACACACACAGGGGCGAAGAGGAACTGCTGTGCCCCATCTTCCGACATTCCAACTCAGTAAACGTTAAAACACTGTCAAGAAAACAAGAGTGAGGCCCACAGGTGGTTCTGGGCTCCCTGCCGGGAGGCCACACCAAGCTCAGGAATCGGGCCTCCCATCAGAATTTGAGTCCGGCTTCATTACGTTCTCGTGTCTTTACTTGGGTTAAGATGGCCTGGACCAGTGAGCTGTTTGTGTGTCTGCATGACGGGGCTCCCGGCTGGCTGGGGCTGTCTGAGAGCTGGGACACAGGATACCCTGGCTGGGCTCAGTCGTGCCCCGTGACGAGACTGTGGACTCGGTTGAACTCAGCGACCACACTGACCTGATTTGAGGTCGGGATACAGCATGTGCTTCACAGGGTTTCAGGTTGTAGGGTCACGTGCTCGTGGACAATGAATGGCACACAGCCCGGTTGCATGTGGTGCAGCTCAGGCCTCACATGTGGACACACCCACCCACTTTGGGTTTTCTTTTCTTTTGAAGATTTTGTTTATTCTTAGAGAGAGGAAGGGAGGAAGACAGGGTGAGAAATACCCATGTGCAAGTGACACATCGATGGGTTGCCCCTCACACAATCCCCACTGGGGACCTAGCCTGCAACCCAGGCATGTGGCCTGACTGGAAATCAAACTGGCGACCCTTTGGTTTGCAGGCCAGCACCCAATCCACTGAGCCACACCAGCCAGGGTTTCTTCTCTTTCCTGAGCTGGGTTTTATGCACGTGTAAGACTGCTATCCTAGACTATGGGATGTGCAAATAAGTGACCCACAGTTTCCATTCTCTTCTGCCACAAAGATCAGTTGCAGTGCAGTCAGCTGACCAGAGGGTGGGCGGATGCTGGAAGACGGGAACACTTCTTGGGGAAGGAAACATGGGGAAAACCCTCTGGCCTCCCTCCACTTGTAGCTCTGGATGTGACCCAGTGTTCTCTTGCCTGTAGTCCCAACTCCCTCTCCCCACCCCACCCCCGTTGCCTGGGAGAGCAGACAGACTGAAAAGACCCTCCTAGAGGCGATGCAGCATTTCAGCCCACAGGCACCTAACTCCTACCAAAAACCTCCCCCAGGGAGAGAATGCACTGGGGACGTGGCAGGAGGAGACATTTCAGAACTTCCGCTCTGGGCATTTCCCTACGCTCAACTGTTGCCGTCTGTCTCGGTGGCCCCGGTGATGGCGGCTACTGGCGGGTCAGCTCACAGGCAGGTGTCACATTCAGAGAACACAAGCAATCATGCTATCTTATGGACCCACAGATGCTTCCAGAACAGCTAATCTAACCTTTCAACTTTCCATTCTTTTGTTGCTCTTTCCAATTTTTATTTTATACTTCATTATTCTTCATAATGAGAAGACACTGAAGAGTGACTAAAATTTTAATATGCATATGCTAATGCTGCCCTGTACCCATGGAGTGCTTCTTAATCTCCGAGAGCGCGGGAAGGCTTCACTGAGAACACCCACAGCTGAGAACACACTGCAAAGCTCTGCAGCCCAGCAGCACAGGAAGCCACACCCCAGTGAGAAGTCTCCCTGGAACCGGTCAGTCTAGGGGGTGGAATGAGGACTCTTTCTGATGGTAGAAATACTGACCAGAGTCTGGTCTTTAAACATGAAAAATATGGAAAAAATATGAAGGGCTTATTGACTGGGCTAGCTTTTAAACTGGTTTAGGAAAAAAATACTTTCGTTGCATCTATCAGAATTTAACCCTTCACCCTGGTCGGTGTGGCTCAGCCTGTTGGAGAGTTGTCCTGCAGACGAAAGGGTCGTGGGTTCAACTCCCGGCCAGGGCACATACCCAGGCTGCGGGTTCGAGCCTGGGTCCAAGTGTGCACGAGAAGGCAACCGATCGATGTTTCTCTCATGTATCTCTCCCTCTCTCTTTCTCTGAAACCAATGGGAAAAAATGTCCTCAGGCGAGGATAAAATTTTTTTTTTAATTTAACCCCTCAAGATTAGCCAGCGTCCAAACATTAGCCATAAAGTATGTATGCATACTTGCAAGAGACTCAGTCATTCTAAGAAAACATCTTCAGGAAAGTGCTGTGAGAAGCTGCTTTTCTACTTAGGAAGGAAATTTCAATAGCTCAGGCTGAAAGAAGCAGAAGGGGGGAAAAGCCAACCCTGCAAAACAGCCTCTGCTCCCTCCCTCTCAACAGGCTACCTGGAGCAGAAAGCTTCCAGGGCGCGGCAGAGTTCTGCCCTCCACTCAAGATGTCCACAGCGTCTGTTGACTGAGCCCGAGCAGAAGAGTGACCTCCGGTTCTCTGAACACGCACACACTGAGATGTGGCAACACTACTCATGTGCGCTCCTGCAGAAACGGCTGTGCCTCTCAGCAATGAAAGCTTTCCAGTCGTGTGGCGTGCCCTCCCCATCGGCCTCCCAGGCTCCTGTGCTAGACACACACAGTTATGGAAAGAGAACACCATTGCAGCAAACACACTGTCGGCACCAGAATGCAAGCTCAGGAGAGTCTGGACTTTTTCATGGTTTTCCCACTTTCCTGCCACTGCTGTGGGGTGCGCACCCGCAGCAGAGGTGGGCACACTGTGGTCTGCAAGCCAGAGCCTGCCGCTGAACTTTTTTTTAATGGTTCATCAGCAATGAAGGGCTTTCACGTTTAAATACTTGGAAAATAGTTTTTAAAAAAATATCGTGACACATGACAATTAAAGGACATTCAGGTTTCCGTGTCCACTCATAAAGCCTCGTTGGAAACCCAGCCATGCTCTTCTACACATCTGGGGGGGGTCTGCATTTGTGCAGTGCACCTGCACGATTAAGTTAAGGACAGAGACTGCATGGCCCACAAACCCTAAGATACACCCCTCGTCTAGAAGAGACCACTTCCAACGGGCACTCCAGTTCTGTCGACCGGACAGTCACCAGGTGACAGGGAAAGCAGCCCCCCCCCCCCCTTCTGCAGTAAGCCAGCAGCCGAGGACCCCACCACGGGAGCGAACTGAGCTGTGATGACGCTGATTCCACCGAAGCTCACTTCCAAACACATTGCGGGAGTAATACATTCTTCCGGGTGTATAAAATCGAAGATGAATCTCTAAATCTTGAGCACAGAAGTATGAAATTACTTACCTTTGCCTTGATCCCTTCTCTTGAAAATCCTGGACTACTTTTTTCTTTTTGTGGGGTTCTTCCAAAAGGTTCCTTCCTATACCTCTGGCCACAGACCAGCACTGACAGTAGAGCAAAAGTGGGGCACGCGGGGAACCCACGAAATCGTCCCCAGAGAGAGCGCCAATACTCCACACAACAGCTGGCTAACCGGACTGGTGCTTCTTTCTTTGGGAACTTAAACCTCAGATTCCTGAGTCCTCACCCACACACAGGTCTCTTCCAGAGCTTGGGCACTGGGGGTCGCTTCTAAATCACAAGGACGACCACAGACTTTGTATAGTAGCCTTATTAACAGATGAGAGTATCGTTCTCAGTAAGGGGAATTTAGAGATTATGGAATACAAAAGTTTACTTCCTTCTGCAAAATTATACAATTTCTTAGTGACAGTTGAGACTGTAAACCTCATCTAAACTCCATATTAGCCCCTTTTTAAAAAAGAAAATTGATTTGAGAGCAAGAGAGCCACAGAGAAACAGCGCTTTTTGTCCCACTCACTTATGCATTCACTGGTTGATTCTTGTAAGTGCCCTGACCAGGATCGAACCCGCGGTGTTGACACATTGGGACGATGCTCTCCGACCAAGCAGGCTACCAGGCCAGGGCCACCTCTCTTTTCAGGCGACAGCTGAATGGACCACTGTGATTTCTTCTGTGTCCCCCAGCTTCGACTCGCACCAGTGGCTTGCATTTTGTTTAGTGTAGGCTGAAGCTATCCCTTGTACCGTGGTTATTTTTTGACTTTTTTTTAGATTTATAGAAAGACTGCAAAGAACCGAAGAGTTCCCATACATCCCACACCCAATATCCTCTATTACTAACATCTTACATTAGTATGGTGTAGTTGTTACAATTATTGAACCAATATCAATACGTTAGTATCAACTGAAGTCCATCCTTGATTCCAGTTTCCTCAGCTTTTCCGGAACGTCCTTTTCTGGTTCAGGGTCCCCTCCAGGATATCACATTACCTCCAGTCCTGGCGCTTCGGGCCCCTCCTGGCTCTGAGTTTCTCCCGGTCCTTGTTCTGATGACCTTGACAGCGGTGAGCACTGGTCAGCTCGTGAGCGGAATGCCCCTCAGCAGGGATCAGACCGGGGTTATGAATTTTGGGGAGGAAGATCCCAGAGCTAAAGTGCTCTTTTCGTTACATCGTATCAAGAGCACATACTCACGATACACGACCTAGGACCTTTCTTGCTGGCCAGGCTACGGCAGTGTCGTTTCTCTTCCCTTCTTCCACTCTGCGCTCTTCGGGAGCAAGTCAGTGCGCACAGCCCATACTTGGAAGTGGGGAACTAAGTCCCATGAAAAATGTCTCTCTCCCTCCCATGTGTTTATCCGACCATGTGTTCATACCATGTGTGCTGCCGCACCTGTTCCGGCGTGGGTAGGGGGGGCCGCTCACGTCTTTCTTCTCTGCTTCCCTTGGTCTCGGATGTCCCCCCTGCCCCCCCGTGCTTCTCAGGACTCAGCTGCGAAGTTACCTCCTCAAAAAAACCCAAAAACCAATCCTGAAAACCACCCTACTCCCAGATCTTTCTCTCCTACCACTCTAGGTTACATGTTCTTCCCTATGTCCGTCTAAAATTTACATCTGTCACGGTATTCACACACTGTATATTTACCCAACTTTCCCACTGGACATTAAGCTTCCTGAGGACAGTGATACCTTATTTTATAAGCCTAGTATGTATGTAGCACGTGGGGTCTTGACAGAACAAAGCAGCAGCTCGACAAATATTTCTACGATGATCATATGGTTTCCTCTTTGGTCTCAAATCCAGGAGTGCCTAACTCGTCCATCAGAAGCAGCAGTGAGGCCAGTAACGACCCGCTCCGGGAGGAACTGCAAGGCGCTACTGCTGTGTTCGTCGGTCACGCAACAAACAGGCTCAGGATCCAGGTTAACACTTCTCCGTGTCTCACTTGCAAGGAAGCCTATTTCCTGACTATTCATCCCAGGTACCTTTGCACAATTACACTAAGGGCGATGACAAATTACCTTTATGTCTAGAACCCCAGGCTGGGTAGCTTCTGACACCGCTTAGCTCAGAGAAGTGGTGTCCCCAAGAGAGCACACAGGCATTTCGGGCACGAGGTTCCCACGTGACTTACTGCTGGTGGAGGATTTCACGACCACTGAAGAAATAAATTTGCCCAGTTGTATTCTTAGTCGTAACAACTAATGCGGAAATGACTTTAGATTAATCAAGACTCTTTCCGGACACAGGAGTTAACGTGGTAAACCATTAAGCCAGAACAGTTTTTAGGCTGGATCAAGCCAGCATCCTGGCCCAACTCACGGTTAACCCTTCACCGGTCGCCTCCCTGACTGCATTCCTGCCCCAGCTCTGCACCCACGCTGCACGACGCCGTGGCGTGCCGCTCAGCCCTTCCTTCAAACTGCTTCTGTGACGAGATTCAAACTCTCAACCACGCCCGGGAAGGCTCCACGTGTCCACTGGGCTCCCCTGACTCTTCAAACTCAGCCCCTGCTGTGTCTTCTTGCCCGTAATGCCAACCACGCTCACCTTTCTGAAGCTGTGCCTCAGTCCCGTAATTTTCCTGATGTCTAGTAACTCCATCTTCTCACAAGAACTTCACAAAGTTCTTCCATTTCTAAGATTTCTTAGGCATGCAACATGTACTTAAGGACAAAGGCAACTTTGTCTGGGAAACCCCAACAAATGCACTGAATAGAGGCTAGGTTGAAACGCGAAGACTCAAATGCTTTTCAAGGTAAAGGGTTTTTTTGGTGTTAAAATGTACATTATCTTTAAGATTTATTATGTTATTTTTCTAAGAAATAGTAATATTAATTTGATGTTGACACTCAGACTACCACAAATTAAAAAATCATTTCTCACTATTTACAAGTAGTTAAAACAAAAATTTAAATAAAGCACTGCCTTCTTAAAATAGTAATTCATTAAAAAATTGAGTCCCTTCAATAACTAGATACCTTACTGAATCCTTCCAAACATATGAAAATTAACACGACCCCACAATTTTTAAAAATATTTTTTAAAATTACACCAAATAAAATACCATAACAATCTGCTTCTATTTAAACACATTCAGAGGCATCAACTCTCTGCTTCTGATTGTGATGATTCTCTGGACACACCTGCCCAAGTGAAGTTCTTTCAGCGAAGAATCTACATTGGAATGTTCCCTCTGTACCTCTGCAAAAGGTCATTCGTTAATCTTGGAAACAGGTCAGCTAACAATGTTCTGGCTGATGACAGGAGTAACTTTCGAATGACAGTGATCTTTCCTTTCAGAATCGAGTCGAAAAGTTTATTAGGTTCTTAACTCCCAGAAGATAAAATTGTGAAGCTGAAAACCAAAAAAATTCACCTAAGTTTGATGCAAACACACTGGAAGGTTAAAACCAACCTGAAGAGACACGAGACCGTTCTCAGCCTTTTATCAGCCCTGGGGGAGGGAACCCTGATGAGCCTGCAGGCAGCGTGCTGTCACCCTAGAGTCTGCTGGGGGCGCTGGATGACGTACGCCATTCACAGTTGTGCACACCAGGCTTCTCCCAGTGTCTGTTTCCGCAAAATGTGTGGCATTAATTCTGTTTGGATCTTTTTCTAAAAAGTATTCAGACTTTCAAAGCAGCTCAAGCAGAATGCTTGCTCTTACTTTTGCTTGACCTGTTACTCTCCTAACTTCTGTCTGCTTACCCACGGGAAACTATTTAGAAAACAAACTAGACAACCTAAGAGATTATATGATTTAGAAATTTCTTTTCATCTCTGTCAGGCACTGGCAAACTATGGTCTGCATCCAAACCCAACCCTCCACCTGTTTCATGGCCACGCCCCCTTGCTGTCGTAGGTACATACTATCTGCGGCCGCTGCCCTGCTACGAAGCCCAGTTGCGGAGTTGTGACACAGACCACATGACCTGTAGAGCCCGAAATATTTACCATTTGGTCCTTCACAGAACCTGCCCTCAGCCCACGCTCAGCCTAGGGTGGCACTAATGGCCATGACCGTGTGACAGCTATGCTACTATGAAGCAGGCTTGCTGGCCCGCATTAGGGCTTCTGGTGCGCATGTGTGACACTTCAGAGGCACAGAGACGCCTGTCACAGACTGACATTCTCTTTCTCTTTCAATGTGGTCTCAATGAGTCAAATTTTAGATCCTGGTCAGATCCAGAGGGACTGAGGAGTACAGTACTTGCTGATGATATGAATCTGGGCAGAGAATAAAGGAAGAAATTCACAGGGTAAAGTTATAAACCTTCCCACTTACTGTCAACATTAAATTTCACTGGAAGGAATTCATCTACTTTTATATTTACGTTAACATGCGTGACTGCAAAGAGGCTGGGAAATATGGACCTTAAAAATTAATTCACCAGTACATTATTCTGCAGTCCATGTGAGCTGCCATCTCTTGCCACAATTGACAAAAAACTTTCCCAGTTCAACTGTGGCTCAATAAACTTTTATTATTTTTTGTTATTTATTTTTATTCAAAAGAATTTGTTTCCCTATCACAAAAATTATATAACCACACCACCAGCAGCAGCCAAGTCCACAGAGTTACACCGATGGTGGGGAGGCCACTGGGTGACCCGATGTCCCAACAGTCATC
The DNA here is from genome assembly GCA_004024845.1 of Tonatia bakeri. Classification (NCBI taxonomy): domain Eukaryota; kingdom Metazoa; phylum Chordata; class Mammalia; order Chiroptera; family Phyllostomidae; genus Tonatia; species Tonatia bakeri. The sequence continues at coordinate 45,044 of PVIA01005946.1, read as the reverse complement.
CAGGAGGAGGAGGAGGAGGAGGAAAGGAAAAAACGCTCAAAACAAATCCAAAACCCGTGATGACGCTGGGGAGAGACGTGACGTGACGGTCCGTCTTCTCTCGCTGTCAGCCACAGCTGTGTTCCAGCGGGACCACGCACAGCTGAACTTGAGTAAACCCTTCATACCAACTCCAGCACCTAGTTGGGGGGGGAAGGATCAGTTTAGTAAAGTTTTAAAATGTAGAAAGAGTTTTATAAATCTTTACTATATTATAAAAGGAGAACTAAATCAGGAAAACTTTTCCTAACTGCTAAAATGCCGAAGAATTTAAAGGAATTAGACACTCGCCCTTTCTTACTTTTTTAAGACTAATCTGTTTTTATTTCGGTTCCACAGCGGGATGGACGCTTCAGGCTGGTTATCTCCACAGTTAACCAGAAAGCCTTCAGGATAACCCGCGTTAAAATATGTGAATGAATATGGTGCCTGATTCACAACATAAGTACAACATTTTTGGAATAGATCCAGGGTGGGGAAAGTAGGTGTATAGTTGTATCCACGTTTGAATAAATAATTTAATAAATAATAATACAAGAATAGACTGTTTCATGTACTCTTGTATTTTTATTAATTATTATTGTATTCAAAAGCGGGTACAACTGTGCACCTCCTCCCCCCACCCTGTGTGTGCCGGCACCTTCCCACGGGCTCACGAGAACTTTAAGCACTGCTGGTTAAGGCTCTAGTCTGTCTGCTCCCCACTGATGAACAGTTTAGAGAGACCAAGGTATCCAGGACCTAAGATCTTGCCTTTGTCTAGTGCTTTCTAATTTTCAAGTTAATCATCTGGTGTCAAGATATTTTGTTAGTTATTAAAGTAGTACTTTGTCATGCAAGTAAGGTGTAATATTGCTAAAATGAAAAACTGAGAAGCAGCAGCGCTCGGTTATGGAAAGAGGAAATGAGCAAGAAAGGACACTGGACCTGAGGGAAATCACCAGCCTGTCGAACCCGACAGTGTGAGACGGGAACGCAATCCCGGCGGCACAGCAGGGAAGGAACCGCCTCTCCCCGCGCCCGTCAGTGCCTGGCTCAATCCACACCTGCGCCCCATGGCGGTTTTTGTTTTCACTGTTAGCAAGCGGGCGTAAGAGGTCAATGCTGTTGAACGGCATCTTAGACTTGTCACTAAGATTCCCCAAGTATGTACTTTGAGCTTCTGTAGATACTTTAGCAATCCCAATTGCCTCAGAGGCCAAACTTACAGAGTAATAAGGTGCAGCTTTTTCAATAAATGGCTTGCATGAGCCTAAGATAAAGGGAGATGGAGAAACTACAGAGAGCCACTTAAAACATAGATCCAAGGCCTTCTACTGTCTTGCTTGAGGCTTCCAGAACATAACACTGATCAGTTCAAAGCCTGCTTTTCATTTAAGCTGTCCGCGGCTCTCTTAACGAGGCTCTGCAAACAGAGAAGCCAGCTGCACCGGGAGAAGCCCTGTGCACATCAGTCTGACCGGCTAGCACTGCAGGCCTGCTTCCAGTCTGCTCCGCCCATCTGCAGGCCGGGGCGTTAGGCTCGGACTGGCTCCCTGGCCTGCCAGGTCATTCCCCACTCAGGACGAGGGGGAGGAAGCCCTGGCAAAGCTAATATAAATGCTAAGTGGCAGGGGAAACAGATACATGTTTTTAAAAACTAAGCAACGTCCTGTTATCTCCCTATTAGCAGAGAATGTGTAGAAAGAACTGGTGTCCAGGGTACGTGCTGATCAAACCCCCACACTAAAACCCCCAAACCATGATTCATTTCGAGAAGCTCACTGCTCAGCTTTAGCTCAGGGTTCGTGTGTCCAGCGCATGGTGCCCAGTGCTAAACACGCACTGGCATGATTAGATGCAACGTTTACTGCCATGTCCTAGCTACAAAGACAAGTAGGTGGGAAAGTGTGTCTGAATTTGACACTGACACTGTGTGCCCCAAGACCTTTAAATCTCGGATCACACTAATGGCAAGATCACACAATCAAACAATGGTCAGCTCAATACTAGAATACCTTTTCTTCCCTTGGCAACTGATAAATAACCTACTTGCCAGGAAAAGAAACATGAAGAAGAGTAAGAGTAAGGAATCTTTAAATCTGGTGAGTGCCCAAGCACCTCCAACTACATCCTGGACCCTGCCCACTGAATGCCCGGAGGGGTGGGGGTCCTGGCGTGAAAGAGGCTGAACCGCACTTGGCCCACAGCGAATGCTGAACGGTCTTCACCTGCCTGTCCTTCTGACCCCCTACGGATCCATTCAGCATTCACACAACCTCTAACAAGTACCATCATCTGCTCCATAGTCACAAGCTACTGATTCTTTTCCCCTTCACTCAAACCATTTCCAAACACACACAGGGCCACGAATCGGAAATCCCTCTGAGGCTCAGGACCACTCCGTAGTTCCATGTTACAGCTGCAGTCCGTTACGGCCTGGAAACAGAACTGACTCTATCGTGGGGGTGAGCAGGACAAACAGCTTACCTTAATTGTGCCCTGACTGTTAGCAGCGATCAGCACACTGGATTCCTGGAAGAGAACAAGAACTTTTAAAGTACAGGGAAGGCTTTTCCAGAGGGCAGTCTGAGAGAGTAACTGCCTAGCTTTCTTCCCTTCACCCTGAGAACCAGCAGAATCTGAAGTGGAGAACCAACTTTAACATAGTTTTAACCACAAACTTTAAACACAAAATCCCTTATTGTGAGGATTAAGTTTTAATAAAAATAATAAAGTTGGAGGTAGAATAGGAAGTTTTCAAATGTAAACAAAAATAAAATAGATTACTACTGGAAGGAAAGCCAAGGGAAACAAAGGCCGAAATGAAACATTTTCTCCCGTCACACATCAGTCACTGGAGTAAACGCTGCCACAGCCCTGACGCCCGACCCTGTGGACGACATCTGGCACCGGGGAAACAAACGCATGTGAACACTCAAGTGGGAAGGCTTGGGAAGGCTCTCTTTCTGTTTAGTTATTCTATCACTGAGTGTGTGCATTTTAATAATGGTGATTACTTGAAATAGAATGCATGCAGTGACATATTTTTACATTCTAACCTTCAGGAAAAAAACATTTCTCTGGCAAGTAGGAAGAGTGGGAAACAGCAGACAAGTCCAGGTTTACCAGAGGGAATCGCATGAGGCAGGAAGAGTTGGGACTAGTCTTCTGTTGGAAACTAAGTCTAATCCATCGGCTCTGGAGCTTGGAGATGCGTAAAAATCTTTTTGCTCTTCAGACCGGGCCGCTAGGAGGAGGCAGACAGATGCAAAGCTGCCCTGGAGGCCACACGGCTGATGGAAGGCCAAGTCCAAACAACAGCCCCGAGAACAGGTGAAGTGGTCACACCTCAGTGACAGATCTGCCTTCACATCCTGCCGGCATCGGCATCGTGACCAAGTGAGGGGGAGAAGAAAGGAAATCCCGATCTGCATACTGGCCAAGTTACTCCAGCTAACCTGAGTTAAACTTCAGCTTCTCCGCTGTAAGGGAACCGTGCTCTGCCAACTTAATACATTTCTGTTTTTTAACTTTCCTGTTGATTCCTGGTAAAGTTACTTTTGGAAAACGCTCGTGTTTTTGCTACTGGTGTGAGAGGAAACAATTTCTTGCACCGTTGCTCAGATTTCTGGTATCCAACTGTTCCTTCGATGCAGTAGATGGTGGTAACATCCATGGGTCTTCGCTGCACCGAGAAGGGACAAAGCCACATGTTTTCGGGGCAGACGTGAGAACTGCTGGCGGTGGGGTCTGGGACATGTGACCTCAAACCAGGGCCCTGGCGCACTGCAGACCTTCAGCTGAAGTGGTCTGGGAAGACCACAGAGCAGGAAGGTCACTCTGAACCCGCAGGCGCCAAACAGGTCCTGAAACCCGCAGGTGAGAGGTGCCCACCCTGCATGCAGGGGAAAGGAACACCCTTACCTCCCAAGACAGGGGGATGGCCGAGAAGATTCCAAACACACAGGCTGTGCGAAGTCCCCCCAGGCTGTCCCAGCGAACTCCCACTTTGTGACCCACCCACCGCACTTCCGCACGATGCCCACTCTCGCTCGCACCCGCACCAAACACAAGCCTGTGTCTTCGGGTCTCACTTCCCCCTGCAGGCCCCCGTGTCCCACAGAACTCAGGTAAGTAACTGTGTGCTCTTCTCCTGCTAACGGGCCCAGGGGCCCACGAGGGTTGACTTAAGGCAAACTTTCCCTCCTCCACAGCGGTATTTTTCTAGCTGAGGTTTCCCCTTAAATCAGCACATGTGTCCTTGAAAGTAACAACATGGGAAATGCAGGATTCACTTTAGAATTAGTGTCCACGTCCACTTTGGACCCAGACACGACTCTTCTATCAACACCTTCCAGAAACGAAGCCACCAACAGCGCTGACCGATCCAGTTTCTGTTTGAGGAGACGCCACAGCCACCATCGTTCGACACGGCAGTCAACCCAAAGTGCTCCCTCTGCTACGGGGACACGCAACGAGGGGATGGTGAAAACTTCACAGGTGGAGCCCACGGCTCTGCCTCTTTCTGCCTTTCCACTCTGGTCCCCTTTTACCACACAGGAGAAGGCAGCCACGCCTGGCAGAGATGAGGGCGCGCCCTGTGGGACGGAGAATGAAGCCACTGTGGCCAGTCACTGAGATTATCACATAATTCAAACTTCTAATTCTCCGTGGAAGGAAAGCTTGGAAAAGTATGGGAAGTTATCACACAGTACGAGATCAGGCTCACCTAAATAACAGTCACCACGTAAGAGGAGGTGAAGCCTGCACAATCACTACACTAGACCCCAGAAGGCACCTGGTAACTGTCCAAAGGAAGAGAAAACGTTTTCTGTAAACTCAGGACTATTACACCATTAACAGGTGCCACCAAATCAGACGCTGCCAGAGGGTTAACACTAAACATCTTTTCCTATGGAGACAGATAACTGTCTCATGTACAAACAGGCCAACACAGGAAGTGACTGCCCAGCTGGGATGGCCTTTTCGGACTAACACACAGGCGGCGGAGTGCCCTACGAGTTCTTAGAAACACTCAAAATTTCATTAGCAGTCAATGAAAGAAAAGTAATAGTCTCACATCTCAGTACGCCCCCTCCCTGCCAAGACCATGAACTTATAAAAAATAAAAGGATTTAGGATTAAACTGTCTTTCAGATAGCCAGGTATGGACTTAAGATAAATTCATTTTTACAACAGAAAAATAAAGCCAAGTATTATAAACGGTGACGGAAGGAGACTTGACTTGGGTGGTGAACTCACAACACAAAGTACGGAAGATGTATCGTAGAATTGGATACCTGAAACCTACGTAATTTTATTAACCAGTGTCACCTCAGTACACTAAGTTAAAAAAAAAAAAAGGTGCTTAGAAGCTGCCCATAAAGCAAAAAAAAAAAGCCCAAAATATTTTATGCTTCAGCATAGAGGTATAAAAGTGGCAAGTACAAGGTTATTACTGTAGGTTTTGAGTGATTCTGCTTGCATTTTGAATGGCGAGTAATTTAGCTACAGCTATAGTCTGCCAAAGCCCGAATGTAAGTAAGTTCTGGCTCAGTGAGTTGTTTTTACTTGCTAAGTGAAACAAAATGCTAGCCAGCAATGCTCATTTTCTCCCTCTTTCTTGGCAACTGACAGCTTAACCTAAAGGTTAAGCTAACACTACACCTAGTATCTTCTTCTCAATACAAAGATACTAAGAAAAGATAATGGTAAAGATTAGATGGAAGTCTTAGGAAAACAGAAGAGCTGTACACAGAAACCGACTAGCATCCGCTTAAGTCTTCTCTTTGCTGGCTTGCCTAGAAAAGTGCCATCGTAGCTAATATATGAAAATCCTAAGCAAGCTGAGAAATAACAATTATTCACCTAGTTTGCAATTACAGGATTTGTTCCTGGAGATAGACATAATCGGTTTTAAACGCGAATGAATTTTACTATAGATTTAAACATGTAAAAAAACCCAAATGATTTCCATTTCCGGCCATGGCAGAGTAAGTGGCAGAGATCTGCTCCCTTACCAACTAGAAAAGTAAGGAAATGGTATGAGAACACGGGACAAGCAGGACGTATTCCTATGAGGAGGGAAACAAATGAGCTGAGCCCTGTAACTGCCCAGGCTTTCTGCCTGGAGGCAATTTCTGGGCCACACAGCAGAGAAGGGGAACCCAGCTGAGCACAGAGGCGAACAGGGGGCCAGAGGAGGGAGGGTGCCTGCAGGGCAGCTGGAAGTTACCTGGCAAAGTGCCACAGATCGTCCCATTTCCTCCCTGCATCCAACTTACATTTTCTCCTGTTAAGTCCTCATCTTTTTATTAGGCACCCAAAGGAACTTGTGTTCACAATCAGGGAATACATGCTGTAAGCTGCTCTTAGGGGTGAATATTAAAAATACTTAAGAACACAGGCACCAGTCACAAAAAACTAGTACAGCTATACCTCTATGTATCTAACTGCCCCTGAATTTAGCATACCCTTTGCCATAAAAGCCGCTCCAGGTCTATCTGGTCTTTAACAGTAAAGACATAGTAAATACCCATCTTAATGGGACTTAAAGTTTATATAATGAGGATCAAAGTCTGAGCTCTCACAAACCCTCAAAGAGCAAAGAAAGATGTGAACTGATGGCCCTGGTGCAGCACACACAATGCTCACGTGCCCTGACATTCAAACACGCCCATCCTGGCCTCAGACCATCAGCTCTGATTCGTTATGAGGGGAGGGTCACGGGACTCCTATCTTCACGTGCCTGGTTTGAGCAGAAGCCTGCTGTCACCTACTAGATGTACCGGACTTTGTGCAGAAGGAAACTGCAAGGGGCACGTGAGACTGTACGAAAGGGTGAGGGCACACTTGTAGTTACATGGAAACACCTGGCAGCACGCAGACTCAAAAAGAGGAGCACAGCAAAGGATTTCAGAACAGCGGGAAGGACACAGGGCGGAGTGCTGCACTTCCCGGCCCGGGGCCAGCGTGTCCTACACAGTGGGAAGGAGCCCGACACACCTCTCAAGAGTAACGGACACATGTGGAGGCAGCGTCAGTGGTGAGTATTCTGTTCCCTCGTGTTCCTGATTTTTAGTTGGAGGTCATTTTAGTGAAGGCTCTCGAATCTAGATTTCAATTTATCACGCAAAGAAACAGAGCAAAAGTAATGCAAGTAGAAAATGTTAAAATGGTTCATTAAAATGAAGACTAGAATAGACTGAAGGACTTCTAAAGAGCCTAGAAAAATAAGGCTAGTTATTCAACAACTGTCTGATGCAATAACCGCTTGGAGTAAAAAATATAGGGATTTCAGAACCGCAAACAGGATTCTCACACAATCAGTTATAAATAAACCCACAGCTGCAGCTTGCTCATTAGCACACCCTGGTGCTACATATCACACCTCAGAGTCGGAATGCCACCGCCGCTCCCTCCCCACCCCCCTCCCACCCCCACCCCCCCACAGCAGAACACACTCCTTGAAAAACTGAGACTTCAAATTCATTACTGAGAACTTAATACTTAATAGCCAACTTTTCCCCTGAAAATGGTCATTTCTGAAATTTGGATGCAGTAAAAGATCACATAAATTGTATTTTGGAAAAAACACTTTAATAATGATGAATCAATTCTCAATGAGAAAAACTTCATGGAAGCCCCCTCTGATTCACTCCTGCACATCTGAAACACTGACTTTTACTGATAACCCTGAACTGGCTCAGCGAATGTGGTCCCTCAGAAGAATATTCCTCTATTCATTCCACTTCCTACCTGTACTTCCTGAAACACATAATACCTATTTTTAAAAACCATTCGATTCCTCACAAACCAGTTAAGACGGTTGTAGAAGGAACCTCACTTGGTTGTCTATTAATAACGCAGCACACTGGGAGGAGAAAGAAGAGGGTGTAGGAGGGAAAAATAGTGGCAGGAGACTTGACTTTGGGTGGACACACAATACGATATACAGATGACATATTATAGACCTGTGCACCTGAAATCTATGTCACCCTAATAAAGTCAATGAAAAATTTTTTAAAAGTCCAGCACACCGAATCAGCAGAGATATTAAGCGAAAGGACAAGGAGAGCGGTGCCTGGGGCGCAGGGCTGGAGGCTGTGCGGAGGGGAACGATCGGACTCAGCCGGCTGTGCTGAGCCGGACAGAGTCCTCCGCGTTCATGTGGGACCGCTGCGGCGTGCGGACAAAGGGCGTTTTCATTTGTCCGCATCGTGGTTCGCGCAGGTTCCAAGTTCAGTGCGCGTCATCACCGCGAAGACTTTTGTGCAAACACACTTCAGTGCTTTCCCACGGGTTATGGAAGAGAACCAGGACTCGGGAACCACGGAAAGGCACACGACGTACAAACTCAAAGCGATGGTCCCCATGTGCGGGGCAGGAGCACTGAGACACAGAACAGGATCACGCACGTTCACCGCCCTCCCTTCATTCCCAGCGCTTTCCAACTTCATTCCCTTTGCGGCACACACTCGGACGCTACCTCCAGAAACCTACGATCGCCTCCACGTGCCAGTCCCCGGGACCTTTGGGTGCTCTCCTGAATGAGGCTGAGTGCCCTGGGCCTGCAAGGGCACATCGATCTGACGGGGGGGGGGGGGGGAGCCCCGCACCGAGGGGGACCTCTGGGCATGGAGCTGTGCCTGTCTACTGGCGTTACCTGCAAAACCCCTCCGGAGTGCTCAGGCAGAGCTGTTTCAGTAACACAGTAGGAACAGCGGTGCATTTAAGACCGGGAGACCTGGACCTGCATTTTGGTTCTGTCACTTCTTAACCCTCTTAGAGATTCAATTTCTTTAATAATAAAATGGATAATCTTAGGTACGTCACACAATGTTTTTATAAAAACTCAAAGAAAACACAGTAAAGTATCTAACCAAAGAAAAACAGGCACATGACAGGCACCCCCCAAAATACATGGCAGTCGTTCTTATTAAAATACCCCCATTTCTTCACACTGGAAGGGCAGTTGTCCCAACCATTCCTACTACTGCACCGTCTAGTCACCATACTTCCAGTCTTCTAAAGCGGGGAAAAAACATAAAGTGGGCTCTCTGGGGTAAGCAGACTGAAGTGTTACCATAACTCTCTTCCCTCGAAAACCAAGTAGCTGCTGGTGTTGATATTTTTTGCTGTCGAGGCAGAAGCAAGGAACAGACCTGAGGCTGCGCTAACGAAGTTCAATTAGAGGAGAGTGCCTGCAGGGCAGCCGGCAGAGGGCGCTCCCCAGGCACCAGCAGCTGCGAGAAGCCACAAGTGAAGGGGACTGGACGGTTAAGAAAGGGGCAGAGAACTGGGTGAGAAGAAGGGATGGGAGAACTTAGGTAAGCAGGAGGGGCAAACACGGCAATACAGGCGGTGGGGAACACCACGGACACAAGTTCAGAGGTGAGAACGGGAATGCGGTAACGAAGAAACTTTCTTAATAATGTTTTGTGTTAGAAAATAAAAACTAGTTTAGACAAAGTGTTATTTCAAATTCTTAAAAATCTTGAACACTGCTAGTAATTTAGATACAATGCCTGAGATCAAACACGTATGTCAAGAGAAGAAATGAAAGAGTGACATTTAAAATCACGTCTCTTATTAGAGTATACTCTACACTTATTTTAAAGGCTGACTTCTAATTAACTACTCAAATTTGAAATCTAGGCTACCTTTGAATCAGTTCTTGTTTTCTCCCCCTATAATTTAAATTGGATTTTTGAAAGAATCATATTTAAATGTGAGGATAAAATACAATTTTTAAAGTACATAAAGGCACTTGAAATAAAATAGATATAATCAAGTTGAGGAAATATATTTATCAAATTATACCCTAATTTTTAATGATGGTCAAATATACAAGTTGTAGTTAAATGCAAATGCTAAGTTTGAAAGAGAACTTTCTAGATGCGCTAGGGTCAATAAAGGTAGGAAAGCAATGTTTGACTCTGTCTGAATCCCTCCGGGCAGAGATTTGGGACACTCGGTGGCGGTGTGCAAAGGTCTGAATCCCTCCGGGCAGTGGTTTGGGACACTCGGGAGTGGAATGGTGTGCAAAGCGGGGCTGAAGGGGATGTGAAAGTGTAATCTACGAAGGGAGGGGGAACAGGAGTGAGGAGACAAAAAGCACAAACAAATGCAAAAAGAGATAAACATAGGAGGTATTTCGAACAAAGTATTATTGTTACATGGTGAGTAATTTGAAGATTAAAAAAAAGAGGTTCAACAATAATGATTTAAGAGTTTCAGGCTCAAAAGACTTAGAAGAATGACAAAGCCAAAAGGAAACCAGGAAGTTAATCTGTCAGAAGCTGAAAGGAAAAATCAAAGAAACAACAAGCACTTCATAATAAATTTCCTTTGGTTGTACAGAATAAATCCTCAAAGAGTGCACTTCCTGACTTAAATTGACCTCATTTCTTTTTGTGATCAGTTAGGGTCTTTGAAAATTAAGTAAAATTTAATTTGTCGATTCAACAAAGACTTACAAAGCAAATACAAACATAAAAAGGCTCAGAGCCTGATTATGTTATAGCACTTTTTACAGATGCAGCCCACGGGCAGTGTTTTACAGTCGGAAGTTCTGACGCGTCTGAGTGGGTGAGCACACTGCAGTGACCGGTGCCCAGGGAGGGCACGGAGCCCATGGCACCCCACCCCCACCAATACCTTTCCCCTATGCACCTTTTCCAGGTTATAGCCTTTATAAAAAATTGGTAAACATTAGGCCAAGTTTGGCTGATTAAACATCTAGATGTTGCCTTATGGGAGACAGATCTTTGACCCCAGCTTAAGATCCTGATTTAGTACACGCACTAGAAGAATGTTCTAGCCTTTATTTTTGCCCATGAGGAGATCAAAAAGAAGCCCAGTCTATTACTCCCGATGCTTCCTTTAGAGTTGGACCAACTCTCAAAGCGACCTTGCAAAGCCATCTTCTGTGGCTCCAGGTCGGGTCTGAGATCACCCCTATCACTTCTGTGAAATGAACAGGTCGGTGGTGGTCGCTGTTGGAAACGCTTCCCTTCTCTAATGGAAATACTACTGGCTCACTGCAAGACTGGATGTGACAGGGATGGGATCTTGACTTCTGTCTCCCTCGCCATTCTGAGCTATTTAACACTAAAATTAGAGAACTATGTATCCCACAAAGAACCAATGACAACAACAATGAAGGTTCCTGGGTCTCACCCTCAGAAACTCTGACTTATGAATAAGTCTGGGGTTTAGAAATTTGCTTTTTAAATACACATTCCAGGTAATTAATAATTTTGAAGGACACATTAATAGACCATACTTTGAAAAACAGTAATATAGACGTTGAAAACTATCTATAAATGTGGAACTCAGAGAAAGGAGAAATATGCATTTTTCTGCTTCTGGTCAGGGGCCTGGTGAGGAGGAAGGAGGATTTACTTATTATTTTTAAAAAAAGAATTTATGACTGCTTATTTACCAGATCCTATGCAAGGACAAGAGAATACCAAGACTAATAGGACAGGAGTTTTAACCCAGGGAAGCTATTAAGTTTAGTGAGAATGATTATGCAAGTAAGAGTTTATCTGTAACACTTACACAAACCTATATAAATTTATTTGGCTAAAAAAGACAGCATATTTAGTACTTGAATTTGAATTACACAGATGGCTCACAGAAATGCAGTAGAAAGTTAACTTCACAAACGAAGATCTATGAGAATTTAAAATACAGTGGAGTGGGGAGCTGCGAGCCGGGTCGCTACCCACACTGGTGCAGTTGACACGTCCTCCCGAACGCCCTGTCCTCTCGCCCTGTCATCCATGTGTCGCACTCGCCACGACAGTAAAATACATGGAGAGAGCACAACTGCACAGCAGGCAGTTTTGAACTTCCTGCTCACACTGTCACGTGACACTGTGCCCTCAAAGTGTCCACACAAAGTTGGGGTAAAGAGGGGGCTTAGCATGACTAATTCAGAAAACGCTGGGTTTCACGGCATGTGGAAGCACAAGTTCTAGAACACTGCACATTTAAAACAGTATTTCCTGTTTATGAGTGATGGGAAGAAGAAACGAGAACTGCTCTTTTCAGAGAACTTTGTAAGGCTTAGGGAAAACGACAACGGGCATCCTTACGAAGCGGGAGATCCCTGCCACCGGCAGTATGCGGCAGGTGTGAAGGACACCCCGTGGGAAACAGGGTGTAAATCATCCCTCCAAGGGAAGAAGGTAAGACTAGATCAACCCAACGGCAGTCATCCACCCAGTCAATGAGCACTACCACTTTCGTGGCTACAACACTCAGCTCGAAGGGCTTCCAGTCTCACGGCATCACAATCCAAACGTAGGTGCAGGAGAGAATATCTGGGCCCGGCAGCGGCAAGGGCAACGGCACAACGGTAACACCACAAAACAAAGTCCACAGTGGGGGCGTGAAGCTCTCTGAGCAGGTCAGTGCTGCCGGGCGTCACATGTGCCTGTGAGGTGGTGGGTGCAGTGCTGGAGGGGGGGTGGCCTGATGGGAGAGGGTGTGGGTGTCACACAGGGAGGCCTGGCTCTTATTCTGCAACCAGTGATCATATTTCCCCTACATATACTTCAGCATATGAAACCAATTCAAGTAGTATTTATTTATGCCTTTTAAAGAAAGAAAATGATATTGAATATTCACTCTCCTAATAGCAATCTGTAGGAACGAACTAAAGATAAACAACTAGAAACCAAAATTAAATCCCTTCCCTTATCAAACTACTTTGGACATTTTTAAGCATGGTGGGGTAATAGTGAAATTTTAGGTTAACAGCACAGTTCAGAATGCATCCTCAAATTAACATATTCCTTTTTTCTCTTAAATAAGGCAAAAGAAAACACCCAACAAACAAAATCCTGGTAGCTTAAAGATCCGTGTCAATCCTAGGCTTCAGCACTAGTATCCTGCAGGAGGACAAATGTTATTTTTAAAAAAGCAATTTATGAGAAAAAAATTATAAGACCCACTGTGATAGAGGTCAGATTCCACTACGGTACCTATAAAAATGACAATAATGAAGTATAAAAATGTCGACAGACCCATTAAAGCGTATTTTGTTGTTTTCATGACGATATTCACCATAAAATATCGAACGCAATGAACATTTTCACGGAGGCTGTCCGTACAGCCCTGGGCTCAGGGTAAGGAACAGCTACACTTCGTGTAATTTACTTAACGAAGAAACGCGTTCCAGGTCCGCTCCAGTCCTCCAGCACCTGCTGGCCGCCGCCTCCTCTTCTCCACTCCCCCACCCCTCTGGCGTGGACGCTAAGGGAAGGGGGTGCTCGGGAGGAGATGGAGGCCGCCGTCTTCCAGGAGGTCAGGGTCCGCGCTCCGAATCTTCTTTCCTTCTGTGCCCCAGACAACCAAGAGTGCATTCCCACTGGCCCTCTTCCAGTCGGGGAAGTGTTCTAAAGTGTTCTAAACCATCCGGCTGGAGGAAAGAAGAAAGGAGAGGAAAGATAAAAGGAAGAAGGGAACCAGAAATGGAGAAAGGAGAGAAGAGAGAAGGTGTTCCTACGCTGTCTTCTCGGTGTCCAGTGGGGAAGTCAGCGTGGGAAACAGCTAGTGCGTGTGGGAGGTCACTGTACGGTGAAGGTAGCTTTTAAAAAAAAAAATTAAAGGAGACCACATCATATTTTTTTTGTGTGTGTGTTTCTTCCTCAGGGAGTAAAAGAACAGCAAAATCCAACAGACGGCAGGTATTCCTAGTGACAATGATTCCCGCTTTCGCAGATGCTCAAGAGCCATTTATGCCTCTTGGTTACAATGTGTCACAAATCTCTTTCCAGTGATAACGTGAATCATCTGTTCCCAAACTTGACTGTTCATATAATTTTCCAAGAAGACCCGAAGAACTTTTCGAACTACAAATCTTACCCTCCCCACTCCCCCCCCACACAGGGGTTTATGCATGCACCGGAGAGTACAACTGTTTTGCTGTACTTTGTTTTGTTCTGTTTTTTAAGATCCCAAGGTGATCCTGATGATCACTCAGGGTTGAAAATCATTGCTATAATAAACTTTATTACAGCTGTCTCCTGCACTTTAATGGAAGTAGGCCGGCTTTTCACATGTGCTTTAAACTCCCCGGCACTTGGTGCGATCTGATGGTTTGCACACAGCGTTTACTAAGTCAGAGAGGGATGCCTGGCTTTCAGATAAAAACATATAAAAACTGGAAAGACAGATGTGAAGTCTCTTTGAGAGAAGATTTACTGTCACACGGCACTAGTGCGATGGAGAAAGGGAAGAAAGAAGAGACTGTAAATCTAACAGAAACATTAAGCCAATAATAAACACCAATTCCCCACTGCGGCACACACTTCGACATTTTCATTGCGTTTGAAAACGGGCAAAAGCCTGGAGGTTATATCCCAAGGGGCAAATGGCAATTATAAAAAAATTCTGCAGCAGTGATGACTGTTCGCGTCAGGAAACAAGTCTTAAGTGACTCCATTAGAAGTATCTCCCACTCTACTCCAGCATTTCTTCTGTTTCAAAATACACTATTTAATTAACTATGCAACAAACAAGATAAAGGCCAAGCCTGAAAGGCCACATCATTCATTACAACAATTGTATATTAGCTACACATCATGTGAAACGATTAGCTTACTGCTAGAAATAACTTAAGCAAACACACATAGACAGCTCTCACTATATGCCCAGAACTATTCCAAACCCTTTCCACTGGTCCATTTTAACTGCGCCCAGGCCTGAAGAGGTGGGTCACTGTCATCGCTGGCATGTTCCAGACAGGGCGCTGAAGCCGGTGTAGCAAGGACTGCAGCAGGGCGGCAGACGCAGCGAGTGCTGATCTCATTTGAACCCCGGCGGCCTGGCCCCAGAGTCTGGGCCCTCTCTAACTCAATACACCAGGCTGCCTTTTTCTCAAGGATCCGCAGGTTAGCAAAACACGTGAGACATGAACACAAGCAACAGCAGAGGGCATATTCATTCCGCAAACACTGTAGTCGGCAGAAATCCTGAGAGATGGGGGTAAAGACTTGCTTAGGAACACAGCTTTAGTTAAAAACACTTGAGAGTGTTTCATCATATAATATTTAGTTAGAAATAAGAACAGAGAAAAAGAACACATTTCACTTCATGAAAAAGACATTTTTACCTAACATGGCTGCAGCACTGTACAGCATGGGTGGTACCCGCTGACTCCCAAGGCAGACTGGGCGGGACATGGTTTCGGGGAGGGCGATTAGGGAAATCACTATCCTGACACGCTTCCTTCCAGAGTTACAGAAATGTTTCATGTAACTGCTGGTGTTTCAAGCCATGCAGAAAATACCCACCCTTAATAACTAATGCTTGCCCTGGCTGGTGTGGCTCAGTGGACTGAGCACTGGCTGCGAACCAAAAGGCCACCGGTTCGATTCCTGGTGGGACCATGCCTGCACTGTGGGTCAGGTTGTGTGAGAGGCGACAGACTGACACATCTCTTGCACGTCAATGTTTCTCTCCCTCTCTTTCTCTCTCCCTTCCCCTCTCTTTGAAAATAAATAAAATCTTAAAAAAAAAACTAATACTTTTCCTGAGGACAGAGTATACATTTCTTTTTATCACTTGTGAAGAGCCAAGAGGTCTTAAGGGTCCTTCACAAGTGCTGTCTTCCACCACTAGCCACCACCTAGAACCGGTGACGCCCAGTGAGGCAGCTATGCACGGTGAGGTCCAGTGCGGCTCCGACAAGATGAGTCACCTGCAGCCTCAGTGTGCGCCACCGGGACCTCAGGGTCTGCCCCCAGAAGAGCTGGTGTCCCTTCACACAGACATGGTCGCTCAAGAACTGAAATACTCATCTGCATTCTTAAATCAATGTATTATATTTCACTCCAATAGTTTCAGCTGAGAGTCATGCCACAGAAGGGTCCACAGATACAGAACATACATAATTTCCTTTACCTGACTCTGGGCTCGGGCTAAAGCAGTGATGATAAAAAGATATAAGAGAAATAAAGAACAGAGAGTACTATCCCGAATTTACCTTAGCTTTGCAGCTCTATTTTCAAGGTGGATGTGGGATGTGGGAGATAACGGAATAAATGTGAATTACTAATACCAAGCTGCCAAAACACTATGATTATAAGACAATATCTCAGTTGCATGGTATTTCCCCTTCAAGCAAGAATTTCTTTTAAAAAAGGCAATTACCAATATGTAGGTATACGATTTGTGAAAAATCAGAACTAATGTTTTAGAAAACTGCTTACGGAAACAGCTGATGAAAAATTACTATCTTTATTTTACTGACAAGACACTTCCGAACTGGAGGCACTGGCGCTGGGCCCGTGCCCGGCGGGCGTGGGGAGACCGAGTGCTCCGGACTCGCCTGCAGGCAGCGGGAGCAGAAACGAACCTTTCTGGAAGGCAAGCTCTCTGTTTCAATTAAAAGCCTAAAGTTCTTCTTTAAATAGACAAATCTTTAAGGTTCACTTGAAAAGAATTAATTAGAAATCCAAAGATTAACTGCAAATATATTCACTAAGCATCCTTAGTTTACACAGTAGTAAAAAGTAAGTGTGAATATTCTCAACAAAACAATGATATATCAATTATGGCAAGTCCTTACACTAGAACAATATATAGTCACTGAAAATACACTTTTCAAAATATATGTAGACCTGGAAAATGGTCATGGTGAAGGCAAGAGGCAAAGGATTTATGGTAGTATATAAAAGACTCAATTTTATTGAGAACAAGTACCTATGCATAAAAAAATTGCATGAAGATCGATTACATTACAATATTATTATAGGTTATTTCCAGAAAGTGATAATATACATTTTTCCTTTGGATTTTTTGTTTTTCTAAATACTCTAAAATATACATGTGTTCATTCTAATTGTTCTTTGGGTAATGAGCTACTACAACAATCACTTTAAGAAAAACTACTAAGAAATAATGTCCTCAAAATGACGACCTTCTTCTTCTCCACCAAAGTGCTTACCAGAAAGGTTCGCCCTGACTGCACACTCTTAATATAGAGCTGCAAAAAACTGTCTTTAAGTCAACTCTAAAACTAAAAGATAACTATTTAGTTAATGAAATCCAGACCATAACCCCACTGCCTTTTCCAGAAGGCAAACTCCATGCCCTTTCAATCTGAGGATTTAGGCAGGAAGAAAGGGAGGAGAGAAGAAAAGGGAGGGAGGGAGGGAGGAAGGTTAGGACGGAGGAGGAAATAAAACTTCCCTCAGTCTGTATGCCTGGTAGGAATTATGGTAAACAGAGAATTTCAGAAAGAAAGGCTGGAACTAGAACTGGCACGGACTGCTGATCACCTGTGGACTTTATCAATCCGGGTAGTGGCTGCTTCTGATAAATATCAGAGCAACGGCTGACCGCACCTGGACACGGAAGGCCGCATAAGTGACGGGGGCTTTCCGAGGAAGCAGAGTCACACAACAGGTTGAAATCACAGCCCACCAGCCCTCCACTCTCTGTATTCAAAGACACAGAGCTGAATGCTGCAGCATGAAAATAAAGCCAACGACACGCTGTATGATCATCCAGAAGGAACGTGCTGCGAAGTGCGGTCCTACACGGACGTGACACATTCGAGCGCTGCCAAGTTTCAGAATTCACAAATGCCTCTTCAAGCACCCGGACAGTACACTTCTTTGCCTACAGCAAGTTGAACACATGATCAAGTTCTCTTCATTCAAAAAATAACCAAAAAGAAAATTAAATTCCAATGCTTAAAGTGATATATGCTATTCCAAGTAGATATTTCTCACAAGTTCATGTTTTTAAAAAATTATGAATGTTGCCCTGGCTGGTGTAGCTCAGTGGATTGAGCGCGGGCTGCGAACCAGGCATCGCAGGTTCGATTCCCAGTCAGGGCACATGCCTAGGTTGCAGGCCATGTCTCCCAGCAGCCGCACATCGATGTCTCTCTCTCTCTCTCTCTCTCTCTCTCTCTCTCTCTCTCTCTCTATCCCCCACCCTTCCCTCTCTAAAAATAAATGAATAAAATCTTTAAAAAAAAAATTAAAAAAAAAATCATGAATGTTAACACTGAAACAGGCAGTGCAAATAATAAAATTTAGTCAGGGGAGGGGGGAAATCTTAAGAATTTGGCAACAGAATATCCTTATGTCAATAACTCTAAACGACTAAGTTTCTCCAATTAAAAAGCTTTCAAATAAATTAAAATAATACAACTAAAAATAAAATATAAAATAAAAACTTCTGCCTTCTCCATTAGCGTGGAAGAAAAGGGGCCACATACTAACGTGACGAGCCCAGGGGAGGCCTGCGAGGGAACCTTACTAACTAGACACCTACAGTGACCACAGGGATGGTCTAAAATGAAAACTTACTAATGGAAAGCAGTTCATGACAGGGGGTCATGTCCCAGGCCAGTATTTTCCCCAAGGGTCAGTCTTTACTGTAACTGAGCCTGCCCACTGTCTTTTTGCATCTATGATGACACACCCCTGGAATGTCAAGGTAATTCCCCTTTTCCCCCCAACTCCTAGGGCACAGGCTGAGACCACAAGTCCCCTCACTGCTACTGTTCTCATGCCCATTGTTGACTGTTAACTACCCCTTGCCCCCCTACGGAAAAGGAGTGCGTGTCTATCATTTTACCTTCTACCCAATCCCAGAGGTCCCTCCCTGTGCTTTCTCCCGCCTCCCCCAATCAGTGGACTTCACGTGACCCCCTGTGGCTCCTCCTTTGATCCTAATGTATAAAATTAGACGCTAAATTGCCTTCTGCAGAGCATTTCTTAATCCGTTAGATACAGCTTCCCGGCAACTGTCGTCAGTTTGACTCAAATAAACTCACCAAAAATTCTCTGCAGGTTTCTTAGGTTGATGTTAGTACAGAATAATCATTACCACTTCTAAATATTTTAGAATCTAAATGACAATAAAAATTCTTGTAAAACAGTATTTTTACTAGAGTCCAAATGAAACTTGTCTTAAGAAACTCTTAATTAAATATGTACAAGAGGTTGTAAAATCTGAGTGGCAGATACGCTAGAGGACACCGTCTTTACAAGACCAAGCTAAGGAACAAAGGACAGAAGAATCTGTCAGCAAACCCTACAGTGACTGAATAAAAGACCTTTCGGACACAGGGCCAATGTTAGGAAAAACAAGAGACAAAGGACTAAGTCCTATCTCTTGGGTTAAAAGAAATAGTAGAATACGTTCTGTCTTTAAAAGGGAGTAATTAAAAAGTAAAAACTGTAAGCCTTACAGCAGAAGTAGGAACGCCGCAGGGCCAGTGTGAAGGTCGGAGAAGCGTGCCAGTCACGTCCACGGCGCTGTGGAATACGGGAGGAGGCTGGGCGCAGCACACGCCACGATGGCCCCGGCCAGAGCCTTAAAGGGCAATGAGTACAGCATTCTTTCCAGTCCACATACAGGATGGCAGAAGTAAAAGGAGTGGAAATTATATATAACGTTGGCTGCTTGTTCAAAACTCGGCTTGAGATTGCTGGTTCATTTTTAGTCAAAAGTGGGCAGAAATAAATGGTTATAGGAAAAAGGAAGGCCAGACAAAAATTTATCTGCAGAAAAATACCCTCAATTTTTGTAAGATCGAGATACTAAGAGAATGAATCTGTCTGTGTCTGTGCCTCCTCCTCTCTCACTCACTCTTGATTTTCTCACTCCATCCTAGGAAGAAATCACTGCCATAAATGATGACATAAAGGCATAAGCTATTTTTACGTTACTATTAATTAAAAAGTTTTATGTTTTCTGTTCATTCATACAGTAGATTAATATACCACTTCCATTTGTCCCAAAACTAAAAAAACAAAACAACCACAAAAAAAGTCTTTTCAAGTTAAGCCCTTTTTTAAGTACTCTTAATCTCTTTTGCGACCAAAATTTGGTGGCACAGAAATAACGCTCAGAAAGACAGTGAAACATCGGGCCTTTCCGGAGGCAGCTGCTGATTCAATGGCTTAACAGAAAGGTGATCAAGGTGAGACCACATACGGTTATTTTACTATTTCCCGAAGTTCTCCCTACTTCACACCTCCGGTTTCTCCCTAACCTGTCTTCGTTAAAATCACGCCAATCAAGCTTTTGTCTGCACGGCCCTTCTTCCCCCGCCTTCTTTCTCGTCTTCACGGCGTAAAGCTGATCTGGCCCTCCTCCTTGAAAAACTCCTTCACTCGGTTTCCAGGCACCGGTCTCCCCACTCTTGAAACCCACTCCCTGTCTGCTCACTGAGCACTGAAGTGCCCTCAAGCGGAGAGCTCCCACTACTTGTATCTAGTCACCCGCCCTGGGGAGATCCTAGCCGGCATCTTGGTTACATCACATTATCTCTCTGGCCCCACAATCCGCTGTGACCTCCGTTCGTGGCACATCCACCAAGATGGCGAGGAACGCCTCACACTGAATCAGTTCGCAAGTCCCCTGTGAACGCCGAACTTGGCAGCTCCACTTGGTATTTTTAGTAACTCTGAAGCTTAGCCAGTCTAAAAGTCAGTTAATTCCTGGTCTTCTCCCCCTGACAGTTCCTCTGGTGGTCTTCTCCATTTGAATGAATGGTGGCCCCACTCTTGAAAACTGCGTGGGGAAAACCTTGGTGTCACCCAGACCCTTGTCTTCCCCTCTCCACGCACAATCTGTCTTTCCCTTGTTCAGAACAGGAGCAGGGCCTGATTGCCCTCACTGGCACACTCCCGTTCTACTGCTGGGACTGGAAATCCCAGGAAACAGCCTTCCTGCTTCCGCTCGAACCTTGTGGTCTGCTCTGCACAAAGCCACCGCACTGACATTTAAATGCAATCACAGTATGACCCGGCCCACAGTCCTGCAGCAGCTCCAGCCTCACTCAGCCCCATCAGGGCCGAAGCCCTGGCCGTGGGCAACACACTGTACCGGGCGGCTCTTCTCTGCTGTCTTCCACTCCCAGCCCGGCTCCAGGGGTGCAGCACCACTGTGCTCTTACCACCCCTTCAGCACCAACCAAACCTCTATGTCCAGGCCTCTGAACACTCTGCCGCACCTGGAATGCTCCTCTTCTATATTTAAACACAGACGATGCCTTCGGCTCCATCTGGTCTGGGCTCCGAGTCCAAGGCTCGGGTGACCATTCTGTCCGTCAGGATGAAAACCGCAGCTCCTGCCGCAGCACTCCCTCGCCCACTCTCCTGCTGTTTTCTGCCAAAGCATGAGCTCCTTCTGACACAATGACTTACTTATTTTGTTTTCTGTCTCCTCCAGCACATAAAATCTTAAATCTCTTATGAGGGTCAGAACTTTTTCTTACAGTTTTGTTCAAAATTTACCTCTGGTATCTAGAACTATGCACAGAATATTTGTTGAATAAATGAGCAGAAGAGTCTCTCACATCTTTTGCCTCATGTAAAATAAGAAAATAAAGTTATTTTTGTGGCTAGTCAAAGTGACAGCTCTGTAAAAACCGTACATAAGACAAGGCTGATACCGCCGGTCTGGGCAGCGCACCTTCAGGGCCCCAACAATGGGTGCAGAGCGCACCCTCCAAAGCACAACACACGTCCTGTACAGTCCGACGCGCAGTGCTTCTCGGCGAGTCCAAACGCGAGAACGTCTGATTACATTCGTCCTCCTGCCTCACGTCATGACTGCCAAGTCCTTCACCTCACGCTGATCAAATCCAGCCAGCACCACTGCCCTACGTGGTCAGCGTGCGTTCCGATTCACTGCACGGCACCACTTTAATTGCTTTCCATTCCTTCTGCGCCTCTGACCTCATCTTCATCTTCTGCCTTAGAAATATCTTTCACTGTTTTCTTTCTCGTAGGCCTGCTGGTGGCAATTCATGTTTATTTACCTAAAAATGTCTGTTTTACCTTTGTTTTAATAGATTTTCACTGGATAGAGAATTTAGATTGGCAGGTATTTTCCTTCAAACACAGACAATCTGGTTCCACTAGCTTCTGGTTTCGTTGCTTCATTAAGAAGCTGGCTGCCAGTCTAATCGCTGGTCCTCTGAAGACGGTACTTTTTCCTGGCCTTCTTTTAGGGCTCCCCACTTCTATTTTATTTTCAGCAGTTTTACTTGGTGTCAAGGTCTGACTGCCCCACTACCAGGAGGGGGTCACAGGATCGGATATAACTAACTCTAATCCACCACTGAGTGAGTCAGCTTTGGAGAGGCACGTAGGAGAGGAAATTCAGCGTGCACAGGACCTTTAACCCATCACAGGCCTAGCAAGTATCTACAAGCACAGCCTCCTGGACGTCCCCCCACTCACACAGAGAGTACGGAGAGTTCCAAGGACATTTAAGGTGCAAGCCTCGGTTTCCTGCTGGTCTGACACCCACTTTGCATAGATGTAAGGCCGACAGGCCAACGCACTGTCTTCCCACTCCAGGTGCAACACCACAGATGAGGTTTCACGGTAAGTTTAAGGTAACTAGGCCTTAGCATACAACATTCCTTAATTGTCTAGTCTCAGTGTATTTCCATAAAACAGTGCTGTGACAAGGCAGACCCAAGGTCAGATTCTGAGGCAGGCCTCCGTCTGTCTGCTCCGAGTTCAGGGTGGACATTAAATCTGTACTCACACTGTCGATGGCAAGTCATTTAGTCTCCGAGATACAAAGACTTACTGAATCTCTGCCTTGATGTCCTGCATCAATTCTGTCAAGTTCTTGACAACAATTTTCTAGTATTTGCTTCAGCAGGATTATTTCTCATCTCTCCCTCTAGGTACCCATTGAATACACTGATCTTTCTTACTTCACCTGCTATTTTTTTTTCTGTGTTTTTTCATCACTTTGTCTCTCCATGCTTCCTTCAGTATATTTTCTTCCAACTTACCTACAAGTTCATTAACTCTGTTTTCAACTGAGGCTTATCTTCCATTCAACCCATCCAGAATTCTTAATTTGGTAATTATATATTTTCAGCTCCAGAATTTTCATTTTTAAAAGTTTCTAGTTTCCTGCATTAGAGGACAGGTGGAGAGTGACCAGAGGAGAGAGAGGAGGGATTTTGGGGGAGAGGGGGAGGGGTTTATAGGATCAAAGTTAAAGGACACATGGATAAAAGCTAGGGGGAGGGTGGTAATGGGAGGGAGGTAGGGAGGGGGGGTGGGAGGACTTGAATTGGAGTAAGGGGGCAAAAACTGTACTTGAACATTAATTTAAATAAAAAATAATAATAATAAAAAAGAAGAAAATAAATAAAAAAGAAAGAAAAAAAAAGTTTCTAGTTCCCAGTTTAAATTTTCAGAATTGTCTTTAATCATGTCAGCATGGGTAATTTCCGGCTTTGTCTGATCCCTCCAATATCCAGAGATGCTGTGATTTTGTTTCTATTGTCCACTGCATTTGCTGGATTTATTCATGTTGTCTTACTTTTTCCTATGTCTATTCTTTTATTGTGCCTTAGTTACTGCCTGTGTAATTTTGAAAAAAAATAATAAATGAAAGCCTCAGGTGATGTCCTACAGAGGATCTTTCAGACGGGATTCAATGTGGCATCCCGCAGACACTAGCAATCCAGGTCCCCCTCCCTGTAATTACAGGACGGATGCGATTTGAAGCTGAGCTGCAATTCCAGTTACGGGGCATCTTCTGCTGGCTCCCCCCAGACCGCAGCCCTCAGGAGCCTGAATTGGAGGAGTGAGCCAGCACAGAGGTGGGCGCCAGACAGCGGCCGAGCCTCTCCAAAGCCTCCGAGAGCGCTCTCGACTGCCCACTGCCTACCGCCGGCGAGCGCTCCCTGGCGGCCAGTCTCCCCAGTCAGGCTCACATTCCCAGGCTGGGGTGCTTCTCTGTCTTGTTTGCTTTCCCGTTCTTCCAACAGGCTTTTGTTTTTGTGACCCATGCCTGGGCCAACTTCACTAGTTCTACTTAGAGGGAGGACTGGTCCAAGTCACTTAGTCTGTCATTACCAAAACTAGAAATTGAGAAAGAGAACTTTAAATAAGATATCAGTGGACTATACCTTATTAGAGTTAACTGTACCTGGAACTCAGATATCTTAAAGTACCCATTATTAACAAGAATTTTTTTTTGCATCAAAAATAAAACCAACCAAGCAAGCACCTAAAAAGCTATTTTTAAAAAGATGACATTAAAAAATAATGGTTCCGAAAATCAAAATAAATGTATTCATTATAACTTATTAGAAATCTTGTAATTTAAAGTGCATGAATAAGTGACAAGTTTGAGAAAACATTTTTTTTGCAACCGAGAAGTGCAACTTTCTTGGTAAGAAATTAAATGTTTAAATATTCCTGTGTAATTGTATTTTGAAGAGAGTAATTTGGCCAGAAATAATATTTAACGAGTTGTATATAAAGACCACGCCCCTTTATCTACATCAAAACAACTTCCTAATGCAGCATCGGGTTCCGCTGAGTGTTCACTGAGCACACACTGCGTGTGGTCGTGGAGGAAACAAGAAGCAGTGTACACCCCGGAGAAGCTCCAGTTTTACAGGAGAGACTGGAGGGGCCGTGTGACAGTGGCGGCACCAGAGGCACACACAGTACCCTGGGCACCCGGGAGAAACACTGCGCCAGCACGCCACTGTTCCATGAGTGACATTTCAACGACTCCCTAAGATGCCGTTTCCTTCTCTGACACAAGGCTGAGCAAAAAAGAAAATGCACATCACACATTAATTTATGCTTTAAACTTTAAAAACTCACTTCTGCACAAACATAAAGCATTATATAAGACACCACGGTGAGAAAACCGTCAGAAACTCACCCCGTCTGGCAGTGCCCTCCAGCACACAGCACTGACAAACTCATTCGTGTCATCTTCTTTCCTGTCTTTGTCGAGAACACTTTTGACTGTATCAAACTTAAAAGTCAACAAAGTCTTAGAAAGTCCTTTATAGTACAGGTAAAGAGAGTTGTTCTCACTTCCTGAAAAACAAAACAATACTTTTTTAGAATGAGACAACTCAGAATTAGGACAGCACATTCATAAGGTAATTTATCACTCAATGTTTAACCTCAAAGGCTTATAATCTTTTATGGTTCAATTTGAAAGACCAGAGCCCAGGATTTCTTGAGAATCATGTCAGAAAAGAATTCACAGAAAAAAAGCTATCTATACCTTACTAATCTAAAGAAATAATCATTGTTAAATGATATAATAACACTGGTAATTTCAAGCTGAAATTACCCTATAAAAAATAATTTCTAGGAAAGGTCTAGAGAAAAATAGAGAAACTGTTACTATTGTATGAATCTTTAATTATATTTAGAATGATTTCATCTAGAGATAAAAAAAAGTTATTGTACCTATAAAGGTACATTTTAATAACCTACAAAACTTATTTCTCATTCCCCAGTCAAGGCACTACTCTACTCGTGAGTGGTCCAGAAACCTGTGTTTCTGAGCAGCCTACAAGGAGTAATAATCATGCAGAGATTCATTCTGGCTGGGCTTACTCAATGGCAGCCGAGTCATTTGAAGGGACTGATGAAAGTTCATATGTTCAGGCATCAGATACATTACAGCATTTGAACAATACTAAATTTGAGTTTTCTACTTCTGACTTAAAAATGTATAAATTCTCAACAATAAAAAGCCCCAGAATAGCAGATCAAGACTACCCAGACAGACTGCTTCATAAAGAAACCACTTTATAGGGGAAAATGAGTATCAAGCTCAAGGAGACAAGTAACGTCTCCACAGTTAGGATATTAGCAGAATTCTTTTCTTTTACGGAGCATGTATAAAAATTATGTTACAAAGGAGAATGACTGAAAACATATGTGCCAGCCTCCCACGAGGGCAGGGGTCAGGGTTTGTCAGTGCGCAGCCGAGAAGGGGGGCAGTGCAGTGCGACCCGGGGGAGCCCCACACGCTGCCGTCCGAGGGCGCAGGTGTGTCCTGGCATGGTGGCAGAGTCCCCCCGGAAGCTATTTCAGCGACAGATGCCTGTGAAAAGGTCTAGGAAAAGCTGGTTTTCCTTACCGCAGGCGATGTAATCTCCATTGGAAGCGAGGCCTACGAAGTTCTTTTCGTTGATGTGGCCCTTGAAGGAACGCAGACAGTACGGCTTCCCTACATTCCACAGCTTTAACTGGCTGTCCGTTGAGCTGAGGCAAACACAGAAAGTTAAGAGCATTTAAGATTTCACCGCGTGAAACTCGTCACCACTACTGAGAGGCGACCCAGTTTGGTGGATGAGAATGCAGATCTGGAGCAAGACTGAGTCCGAACGCTCAGTGTGCCACTGGTTTGTTTTTGACCTTGAGGAAGTTACACGACCTCTCTGGTTTAAGTTTTACTCATCAATTAAGTGTGGAATGTAATGATTCCACCTTATAGAATCAGATGAGTCTTACGATAAAATATTCTGAAAACTGAATCATTTAAAAACTGCTTTCAGTAGTACCTGGGCATTAACAAACATTAGCCATTGGTACGACCAAATGAGAAAGGTCTACTGGGAGTTGTGCTAATTTCATGACGTAATTGTTTCACTCGCTTGGTTCACTTTTCACCTGTTGAGTGGTACTGGTGCACTGAATGTAAACTATTTCCACAGCTCAGTTCCACCCTCACGGGTGGAATCAGGGTGTCCAACCTGCCCCCCCAGGCCGCATGCAGCCCAGGATGGCTGTGAATGCGGCCCAACACAAAGTCACAAATTTACTTAAGACATCATGAGAGCTTGTGATTCAGTGTCACAAGGTATTGAATGTGTGGCCCAGAGACGCCGAAAGGCCGGGCCTCCTGCAAACGGTTAAATGGTCTATGTGAGTGGCTCGTCTTACTGGAATAATATGCAAAAGTAGCTATTTACCAAAAAGTGAATTGAATATAAAAATCACTGATAAGTCTATCATATAGAGACAGTCTAGGGACTTAAAAAAAGCTGTATGTTTTTTCTTTTTGTTACAAAAACTGGGTCATACCATACATATTATTTTATAAATTGCTTCTCCATTCAATAATTTGTCTCATTTTTTCTGTAAAATAAATCATTTCTGTATCTTTACTAATGACTATGTGATAAACCATCTTTTCTTACTCTAACTCTCATACAATAAAGTACCGTAACTGTTTCACACACATTACTTTATTTAAAGATTCACAACAGAAGCAGTACTGTCATCTGCCCCCCTTGGAGACGAGGACGCAGACTGAGGCGGCCGGGGACGTTCTCAAGGAGCCGGAGCTGGTCACCAGCAGAGCCGGGACCGAGCGTGTCGTGTCTCAGAGCCAAACCCCACGCTCTTCAAATATTTCTCTATTGCTTCTTAGCATTTTCTCAACATAACATCTATTCTTAGGTATTTATATTAAAAAATTGTTTTTTTGCTTAACAGTATTGCTCTGAGTATCCTTTTATATGTATATATATTTTATAATTGGCCAAGAATTCAGAGGTTATAGCAACATGTATATTTTAATCTTACTTCTTAGTATTTCCAAATATACTTATGAATGATTTTGTTCTAAGTACTTTTAAACTTCAACATGTCCAAGAGAAAAATCACCTTGATTTATAAAAACTAAGAAGAATAAAAAATTGGTTAAAATACAGACATATCCACATTAATAAGGTCAACTGAGATTTCCAGTATATACAACTAACTATGCGTATACTTTATCTAATTGAAATAAACTGATTCAACATTTATAAATCTGAAATTAAAGGAAAATATATTTGCCATATTTAATCTGAATAAAATTTTAATTGTTTACTGCCTGTTATCACTTTTTGACTGATCACCACTGAGCTGGGGTTTGTGGACTAATGAACTACGCCACCTCCCTTCGTGAAGCCCAGTTTCCGCCCCTCGGGTCCCTCTTCCGTAACTCAGTTCGAGTCACCAGGTGCTGATCTAGGGCGGCCAGCATGAAGGCAGATGTGGGGGGGAATGCCAAGCATGAGGACCTGGCATTAACAATCTCCTAAGAGAGATATGAAACTAAGTGAAAAAAAGAAAATAATTTATCGTTTAGCTTGAGAAGAAAAAAGAAAGAGAAATTGAGAACGGGTGTTTTCTAGTGTATGAAATGGCTGTGGAAAGAAGAGACCGCCTCTGCTGGCAGAAAGGCTTCACCAACAATATTCTGGCCACTGAGACTTAGTTACCTGGTCGACATCTTGTTACCTTTAAACAAAACAAAAGACAACTAAAAGCTGTAATGCTATGACTCCCTAAGTCAGAAGTTTCTATTTGTTGGGTATAAGCATTCATAGATGGAAAGTTCTCTTCAAAACACATGTAAAACTCACCATGAAATCATAGGGCGGTCAAGAAACATGGAATCATAAAAGTCAACCAAATATCACTTAACCCCAAAAGTAATACAAGAGTTGACTTAAATAAAACACTTCTCATTCTATTCCTTCAACTATGTTGTTTCTCACTTAAGGGAAAAACTGTCTGAAATTCAGTCTGAAGAACAAACATTTAAGGGAATGACATTAAAAATTAGTGTAATCAGGATTTTATTCACACATAACATATTAGAGTGATACAGATCAGAATATGCACACACTTTAATTAGACAAGTTATAGAAACTACTACTTGAGAAAAAGTGCGTACACCACAGTGTCACTCTCCATCAACGCCCACGGTGACACTGTGAAAACGGTAAAGGAGGACAGAGCTCCGCGGAAAATTCAACCTCGGAAGAGAGTAATACTCACGCAGAGACAATCTCCTCACCGCTCACAAACTTGGCGTAGGAGACTGCTTTCCGGTGCCCTTTGAACACCATGACGGGCTGCTTAGTGTTACGAAGATCATAGTAGTGGACACAGTGATCTGAAACAAAACAAAACAGAGAAAAATGTAGTAAGCAGAGAAATGGAAAGCCAGGCTAATGTTAACTGGTTTGGGTGCTTTTCTCAAATATTTCATGGTCAATGTCAACCAGAAAACTAAGGGCCATGACTTCTTTTCAAAGATAATAAAGACATAATGGTCCCTCCCCTGAACCTAGGGAAATATGGCTGCATCACAAAATGTAAACCCACACACATTCCCTATGACCCTGGTCCAGAAACAAAGCAGTGAGGGCTCAAAGTAACTGCAAATTTAAAAATGAGTCTCCAAATTTTGATGGCTTTATTAAAAGGTGATTTAATATTTTGGGCTTCTGGCTAAACATAATGCTATATAATTTTACTTCCCACATGTGCTTTGTAAAACACACTTTCATGAGAGACATTGTGCATATAATAAAAATTGTAAGTATGAGATTCATGATGTTCACTAAATTTAACGAACATTTTCCTCCTCCGCTGAGACCCACACACCCGTTCACTGCACTAGGCGATCCCTGCATCTACCCGTGTATCACATGCCTCGTCGGGACAGTCTGTGCAATGGAACCTGTCCCACGGCGGCTCCCCTGTGTGGTTTCGTACACTTCACGTGCTTTCTGAAGTGCACGCATGTTGTAACACGTCGGCAGTTCACTCCTTTTTATTGCTTACGAGCATCCACTGGATGGACCTACCACACTTCCTCTGTGCACCTACCAGTGAGATAGCTGTTTCCTTTTTTATTATCATTAATAATGCCGCTATGAACAATCGCATCGAAGTCTGTGTGTGGACACATATTCAGGTCTTGGGTAGGTATCTGTGAAAGTGTAATTACTGGGAAATGCGACAATTTTGTGTTTAACTTTCAAAGAAACTGACAAACGGCTGACCGCACCACTTCCCGTCCCTACCGGCAACACAAGGTGGGTTTGGACTCGTTTCTGGACTCTCGGTTTGCTCCACTGGGCGGACCGCACTCTGAGTGGCACGGCCAGAGGATGTCTGTCCTTTTCTTAACTACCTGGAGAGTTCTTCACGTGTTCTGAATAGTGATACTTAGCCGTACATATGTTGTGAATATCTCCCCCCAATTAATGACTTTAAAACTATTATTTCTTTCAGGGATTATTTAATAAACAAAGGTCTTAAATTTTGTAACAGCCAAATTTATCTACCCTTCATTTACAGCTTCTAGTTTCTGTACCGTAAGGCATCCTTGCCACAAGATTGTGACGATGCTCTCTCATCCTGTGCTGCCCACCTGGATGTGGTCCGGTGTGTTTCATGAGGCAGAATCACAGCGTCATTTCCGCACACCGACTGACTCCTAGGCACCATAATTGCTGTCAGCCATCTACCCCTCTGCCAAAACAACGCTGTTTCAAGTACTCTTCCACACCCTTGTTTTACATGCGTCTCTCACAAAGAGTGTTCTGAACTTTTTAACTAGTTACTCCTTGCCTTTTATTTGGACCCATTAACCCATTTCCACTTACGAGTAATTAGATATATTTGAATTTCTATCAATGAGCTACTTTTATTTTTTTAATTATCCAGAGTTTTCTATGCTTCCCCCTTCCTTTCCTTTCTTGCTTGCTTTTGGATTAGTCAAATATTTTACTCTCCCCGCCCCTTAACCAAATAACAAGTTTGGATTTTGTACTTTGGTTCTATTATTTTAATGGTTTCACTTGAAATTTTATCATGTACTTCATACTTCCCAAGTGTTTGTACTGATTATTCAATTTAGTTTCGAAAATGAATAATGATTATTTCTGTAGTAAAAGATACCTGACATAAAAATATCTCTGCATTTAACACAAATATAGAATTTCTTGTGAAGCCCATTTTTTAAAGATCTAGCTAGTGGGCTAATTACGGGCTGGAAGGCAAGACACATAAATAAATGGAAGATTTACTGGGTGCTGCAAAGCTGTTTTAGATTCTAGCGTTATAAAAAGTAGATTTTATTGATGACAAAGTAATAGACTAATTTGTTTCTTGAATACTGGCTTTATGCATGCCATTCCCTTTACTCAGATTACTTGGAAACTTGAAAATAAAACGACTTTGACAGTCATTTCCTCCTATTATCTATGTAAGTATAGATAACTGAAATGCATATTCGTGGATGTTAGTTACAACACGAATCAAGATTTATTAAATAAATATGCAGACATTCAATTTATTTAAATGTGAAAGAAAAGACTTCATCCCCACTGGCAACTGCTGTGTAAGAGCCAAGGCCAATTTATAAACCCAGCAAACCTAAAACGCTTCCCATTCCTCAGACAAGACAGGAAACTGGCGCACAAGTCCCCTGAGCACCTGCACGGCTCCCTTACTCCAGCTTCCCCACGGTAACTCTGGAACCTGAATTCCGTTAGACTTCATGGCTCCTTAGACTAAACACCAGGTTCTCAAGCTGCAGGAATTAATTATATTTGGGTGACAGGGATGTTGGGGGAGCAGGGAGGAGTGTAGAAAGTAGTCCAGAAATAGACTTCAAAGGTCTGAAAATATTCTAAGTTTGTGTGTTTTATATAGTGTAAATGCTCGTTTTTCAAATCTACCCTGATTTGAAATATATGTCTAGTTCTAAATAAAGAAAAACACTTATTGGCTTCCTCCTCAAGAAATACTATCTACCTATGGAAACATACCTGTAAAACTATAACAGTAGTACCTTTGAGGAGATAGTTTAATAATGTTTGATCACGGGAACTGAAGCTTTATCTGTAACATATGAAAGCTGAGAATGAGGATATGGTCTTAGACTATTTGTGTAAGTAAATACAAACAATTTTCAATGTAGATACATTTTTTTAAAGCTGAATACATAAGATAGCCTCAGATAGCTTTACTGAGAATCCAGAAATCTTTATAGAAGATAAAGCTCTATAAAAATCTGCTGGGTGAAAATGTGCACAGAGAAATCACCATGGGAGATGTAGAGGGAACACTGAAGCTGACCATGGGGCGCCCCGAACAGAAAGCAAAGCACCTTTTCACTCTCTGGGCAATGAAAAGCCACTGGAAGAGTATGAGTAGGGGAAGTAATACAGTACTAATATTTGAAAATAGATTAATAATCAACAACAAAAACCCCGAAAAGGTTCTTTCTTTCTTTCTGTTGAAGCCTAAGAGTTATCATATGCCAAATCACAAAAACCAGAACGTAATGAAAATGGGGAAACAAATGGTGTTGAAGTGTACGACCTGATTTAGTTTACTGAGAGTAACAATTCACAGTAACCAAAACTAAAAATGTTTATCAATAAGTGTTAAATAGAATATTTCAGAACTCCTGTTTGTTCTAGTAATGTTACTCCTTCCCAGTGAATGTTATTACCATAAATGCCACTCCTCAGTAAGAGTAATAGTGATTTTATCTCTGATTTCCATCACTAATTCCTGGGGTGGAGAACTATTATTATTTTAAAGAGAACACTTTAAAATACCCATATTTATACTAATTAGAATTTAAAAAATTGCAAGATGGTTCAGGTCAGCATGCAAGCAACTCTTAATATTTTATCAAAACCACAGATGGCTAGGAGCTCCATTTACTAGTCTTACAATGCTCTCCCAAACTGGCTTTAAAGAAGATAAATCGGAGAAAAGATAATTTTCTTATACCTTTTCCTACACAATAAGAATAGGTCCTTCTTAAACAAATAACAGACAATTAATAAACACCTTCACCCTAATGTTAAAAATGTTACCCTCTCTTTTGGTAAAAGCATGTTTTGGATGAT
Organism: Tonatia bakeri; assembly: GCA_004024845.1. Lineage (NCBI taxonomy): Eukaryota > Metazoa > Chordata > Mammalia > Chiroptera > Phyllostomidae > Tonatia > Tonatia bakeri. The sequence continues at coordinate 12,526 of PVIA01005946.1, read as the reverse complement.
CTCAGGACTTAAGAATAGATTTTATATGGTTTAAAATAAAATTTAAAGCCTTTTTCTCAATATTAATCACAAGAAGTTCGTCTAAAATTCCTGATCTAATATTTTCATGGGGACCATAACTTAGGATTTGATATTTTAATAGAAATGCTTGTGAGTTTTTAGTCGACTTTGGGAAACTTTTCAAGGTGTAAACTCCAGTAAAAAATAAAACAAAACGAAAATAATCAACAACAAAAAAGATCAACTAGGCATCATTTTATGACAAAAGGTGAAAAGAGAAGATAATGAAGTGCAAGGACAGAGAGAACGAGAGTCCCTGTGCGACACAGAAATGCACGATGCAGACGAGGCGCAGGCAGGCAGGCAGGCAGCTGGGATGGGCAGGGCGCACGGCTGCCCACGCGGCCCGCAGTGTCTGCACAGCAGGAAGTCAGAAGGAACTTCGCACGGCTCCCGCACTGACTGTCTATTTCTCATCATTCCGGAAGCCATGTTTCACAATGTACAGCCCATTCCCGGTGTCAAATTCATTATTACAAATGGTATTTAATAAGCAGCCTCATGATTATGACTTTGTACTGCTCTCAGCGGTAAAATAAACAGTGCGGTTAGAATGACGTTTCACAGTTTAAAAGAAACATTTAGGTAATAGTCTGTATTTTTAAAAATGTTTCAATTCTAAACGAAGAGGATTCAACAACAGTCTTTGTTTTCTAGTAGTAAGGTTTTTTTTTACAATTAAAGGCATGTTTTAGTCAGTGCCAAGCACAATGAAAAGCAGTTGAGTAAAGTAGGGACTACTGGCTTCTTGAGGCCTGCTCTGACATTAACCCCCATTTTAATGCCCCAAATAAGTCACTATAGTTTGAAAAAAATTATCATCCTAGTTTAAAAAAAATTCTTTAGCAAAAATTTCTTTGCTATTATTATTTTTTTTAAGATTTTACTTATTTACTTTTAGAAAGAGGAGAAGGAAGGGTAGGAGAAAGAGAAGAAGAGAAACGTCAGTGTGTGAGAGACACACTGATCAGCTGCCTCCTGCGCACCACCACCTGGAAACTGGCCTGCAACCCAGGCATGTGCCCTGATGGGAATCGAACCAGCGACCTTTCGGTTTGCAGGCCGGCACTGAATCCCCTGAGCCACACCAGCCGGGCTCTTTGCTACTATTGTGATAGTAAACTCTTCATGAGCACTCACTATGTTAGCAAGCACTCCATGACAGAAGACTTCATGTGTTTGTTCACTGTGCCTAGGTGGGTAATTTGTGCATCATAGGCACTCAGCAAATAACTGAAGTAATTAATTCGTTTCCTTTAATAAAAAAGGAAAGATTCCTGCCTTAATGGCGTAAACATCATTACGACCTAAGTTTGTGAATAGGCATTAATTCACACATTCTAAGAGAACAATGACCAAAATAATCAGCAGACCCATCTCTACGTAGTGAACTTTGGTGACAAAACGCTGAAACGAAGGCGCAGCAACAAGTGAGTGCTGGTGGCATAGTGCATGCTTCTAACTAGAGTGACGATGAAAACACCACTTAAACCTGCAAAACATTTGTTTTTAAAATGCCCTTTCATCTTAGATGTGACACTCAACCAATGGCAAAAGACGACACATCTGCTTGCATTTTTTACCTGCACAGCCGAAAGCCAAGTGGTACCTGGAGGAGGGGCTGAATTTAACACAGCACACGTTAGCCTTCGCCTCGATGCTGGCCACTGAGTTGTCCAGGTTGGTCGACCACAGCTTCACTAAGAAGAAAGGACAGTAAAACAGACAAAGAATGAACAATACATGAGCAAATGCTTCTGTTACCTAGAAAGTCTGCCTACTGCTATAGCTGTGTTTTTGTGCTAAAGCATCCTGGTTTACTAGGACCAAAAACGTTTAAACAGAACAACTCGGTAATAGAACAGTGAGCTGAAACTGAGAGAGCCTAGTTTTATGGTCATAAGTTCAATGTAAAATAAAAGGGAACCTCATTCCACAACTAAAGCCCGTAACTAAGTCCATCCCAGTGACCTGCGTGGAGATTTGCAACGATTAGGGAGCAGAAAGCTGGCGATCAGAGCAGGTCTGACCCGACAGCACGAGCAGAGGGTGAGCGGCTGACCTGGAAGGCACTAGAGTGACCATCATGTCATTTTTAACGAAAATACCTTACTAGACACTAGAATCACATGTAAAATGTATTCTCAGGACACAGGTCACAATCCTGGTTGCATAATAGAATTAACAACAAACTCTATAATTCAATATAATTCAGAATGTAAAGATGTCTGAATGTTTCAGAAAAAAAAAGTTTATTCAATGGTGTATATATAAAGAAACTGGCTACCAAAATGTCACCATTTGGCATGAATCTAGCAAAGGTTATAATGGAGATGCAATATATTCGTTTTTCTTTCGTTCCAAAAGAGAAGTAGATTTTTGCGTTCAGGTTATTTTTTGAACAATCAGTAAGCACAAAGGGTTGGTGTAAGTTTCAATAAATGCCTGTGCCTCTGACAGTAGAGAATGAAGGAGATGTGGGGGGAGAAATGGTGATTCTAATAGTACCTTTTGCATCATCGGAACCTGAGGCCAAGAGCTTAGGGTCCATCAGGTTAAAGTCGACACTCCAACACCTCTTCTCATGCTCCTGGGCGCAGAAGGAAGACAAAGTAGTCTCAGAGAGAATACAGATCTCAAAAGAAATAAAGCAAGAAAACAAAACAAAACAATACAAAAAACCACCTGACATCAACTTACTGCTATGGTGGGGGGAGGGAATAGGCTACCCAAACGAAAGGAACACGAAGCAGTTCCGAACGTTTCATGTGTCATAGATATTTACTAAAATTGGACACATTCTGCAAATGCAAGAGTTTGGGGAGATACTTCAGGAAGTATTATTTAATTTTATATAGGTATAAAAATGCTAAAGAGTGACTTTAAATTATTAATTATAAATCATATGAAGCTTTACAATTAAAAAGAAAGCAAAAATGCGATTCTTAAAACAAATAATAGTATCCTTGTTTACCTGATAGACCTTTGACCTCTGTCCTGTGAACCCATCCCATAGGATGACGGTGCCTTCATAGTCACTGCTGGCTAACAGGTTCTTATGGTAACTACTCCAACTGATACAGCTGAACAAAACACATATATTTACGTCTCACTTTATGTAAAAAGATGTAACAATGGACAAAGGATTTTGATGTGTCTAGAAAGATTAGAACCCTTTTGAAATGTTCTAGAAAGAAACATATCAATTAATTCCCAGATTTTTCTACTGAAACTACCAAGTAATAACCGGTGGTACCACTTTTCTCTCCGTCGCTGCCTGGAAGATGGATACGAGCCTAAGGCCGCCACTGGCTGCCTCTGACACTGGGAGAAAGCGTGCCGAGGGTGCAGGTAACACAGGCCGAAGGGGCACAAAGCATGCCGGGCAGAGTGAGAGAGACTGAATCAGACTGTTCACGCCCCTGAATCCAGGTGTGCCAAACCACAAAAGCCAATAAACTAGCTTAAATTGAGTTTCACTTTACATCCAAAAAAATCTTAATCAACAGAATCTTATGACTGAAATTCCAATTAAAAGCATTTAACAGTGAGAATTAAACTTTTAACATTTATGCTTTCTGCTATTCTCAAGCGCACCAAAATTGAGAATACAACATCTAAAAATGTATGTTTTTGTTGAGACACAGATGTGAATCGTGCAATTAGTAAAGCATATAGCACATTAAGGAAGCCACTTTGAAAGCAATTAACCTAGATGACTTCCAAGCATCTGAACATAATAAAATCGTTTGCTCTCTACTAGTTGCATTCATGCTGAATTTCAGAGATTGGATGAATTAATTTGCATGTCTAAATGTATTTACTTGAATTTCTGGGTGAAATTTTATGGAACAGTTAAAAGCTAAGTTGGATTTAGACAGACCAGAGCTCAAACCCCAGATCTGCACTGACTAGCTGTGGCTCTGGGTAGTTCACCTCGCTTTCACCGCTGCCCCAGACGGGTGTCGGCGTGCCTGCCTGCGCGCAGCTTCTCTCGGTCCCCAGCCCACAGCGCCCTGCCTGGAAAAGCACCTTCCATTCACTCCAAGGTGCTTAAAGTCCTGCCATATTCTCCCATGTGTCCAGAGAGAAGGGGTAATTTTCAATCCACAATTTCAATACAGTAACATTCACCATGAATTCTTGATACGGGCCATGTAGTACGTGGCTTTACTTAAAGCACAATCTTATGAATGGGCATTACTCTTACGGGCTCCACTTCACAAACAGGAGCACGGAACGGTTAAGAGCACTTATTCTTGAAACCACCTCGGTCTGAAGCCTGGCTCCTCCCGAGACAAGCTGGCTAAGCTGAAGCAAGTTCATTAACTTCTCTGTGTTTTAGCTTCCTTATGTACAAAATAGGGCAATAGAGGCAACTATCTCATAGGTCTGCTTAGGACAATGCTTGCCACATAAGAAGTATTCAATAGAGTTGTGTCTCCTACATGTCACATTCTTTCCACTTAGGACATAAACTGTAATGAGTTTTCGATGGTAAGCGCCTCTGATAAATGAGCAGCTCACAAATTATGAAGTCTACCATTTTCCTGAATGAATTAGAACACACAAAGGAAAACTACAACAAACAAATTATATAAAGACCGTAATACCTGATACATTATTAACATTGTTAAGCACACACACACACCTTCTCTCTCTCTCTCTGTGTCATTCACTCAGATGAGAAAGGCACAAGGACGACTGGGAAACATTCAGAGTTCTAAACAATTTACCGTTAGACGATTTTCTTACATCGCTCCCCTTTAAGCCAGTGTCCATGAAGCCAGCTTAGGAAGCTTATTTTAAAAATGCACAGTCTAGGATTCCTCTAAGATTCGGGGGTTGCAAATCAAAAACAGCACCCAGTTCCTGGACTTTAAACAGTATCCCAAGTGTGAGTACTATTAAAAATGTAGTATTTCACTGTACTCACTATGAACTCTAACCCCTAGGACATGAAATCTAAATATTATGCCCTCAATGAAAAGAAGCACAATATTCTTGTAGAAAGACTTCCTAAACTGTAAACGATTATATTTAGAGATGTGCATGTCAGGGGAAAATTACTGACTTCCAGACACTGTTCACAGGCTGCAGTAATCCTTTTTCCACGCCTCGTGCAAGGCCACCTGCAACACAGATCTTTCATTTGATTTTGGGAAAGAAAAATAGCTTTCATTTGACAAACTGAAAAATGATAACCACAGGGGGGAAGCAACCAATATCTATAAAAAAAGACATTCTGATGCATCCTCTGCAGGCAATAATAGTGTTCACTATGAAGAAGTAAGGAGTTTCACAGAAAAGTAAAATAAACTCATACTACCGTATTTTGCTGTGTATAACGTGCACTTTTTTGCCCAAATTTTTGAGGGCAAATGAGGATGCACATTATACATGAGTAGTACTAATTCTGTATCCACATAAATGTTTTTAACTCTCTTATTTAGGCTTATGTGTTAAAGTGTAACTCTAGAAAGCAATAATGATATGTATAGGCAAAATAATACCCTGGAATACAATAATACAAAATACAAGTGTCTAAATATAAGTAAATGAATAATGAAATTAACAAATTAAAATGAAAGATTTTTTCCCCTGAAAGTCTGGACCCAAAACGTGGGAGCACATCATACATAAGAGTGCATCAGACACACGGGAGCGCATCAGACACAGCAAAGCACATTAATTACAGGTGCCAACTGCTGTGTGCACACTGCGTCACGGGAAGAAAATAATGTTAAGTACCTGATTTTAGAATTGCAGGTCATCTCGTTCTCAGGGTAGTGAATGTCCACCGCATCCTGAATGACTGTGCCATATTCATACACTTTGATCTTCTTTGTAACCCCAGCAATCGCGAAATAGTCACAATCCCGGTCAAACTCAATACTAAGGAGAGAAGTATATACTTGGTCAGTCAGACTCTTTACCTGGCCTGTGACGTTTACAATGGCAAAAGGCCCTCGGACTGTACCGAGCTGGGCCCTGTGTCCAGATCAGGTCACCACCTGGGCGTGTCAAACTATGAGCGGTGGCAAGATGTGCTCGGCTGCACATTCTGCGTACAGATGGCTATTCGGTCCCTGGAAACTCGTTTTTCATTTCAGGTTCCGTAACCATAAAGGAAAGATTGAATTATTTGCAATGGTAAAAATAAATGAAAAGAGAGTTACCAATTAATCTTTTCAATAAGTTCCAGCTATGTTTCCCTTCCTACCATTTTGTGGGGATAACAGAATTTCACCGTATTTAATATCACTTTTATAAATAAATTGGTATCCAAGAGAAATTACTGGAGCAGCTGGGGGGTGGGAGTGAAAACGGGATAAAATGTACATGAAATGGAATTATTAAATTATCGTTACATTTCCCCAATCCACTCCTAACCTCCCAAATGTGGTCTCAGACTTACTGACCCCCAACACAGGGTCCTTATACCACAAACAAGGGAAAAAGAAATCTCCCTTTTATTAGAGTTACTTAGGAATGCACCCCTGACTTTTATACGAGTTCTTAAATAAGCTACTTCAAAGCAAAGTGCACCTTACTCACTTTCACAGAACCTAATTCGTATCCTCAACACAGTGGTTATATAACCAGCAAGAAACCTAAGTGACCTAAAGGAATTAAAAATAAAATAAACCATCACATACATTATTTGTCAATGAGTTCAGCTTAGCCAGAAGGCTAGAGAATATGTAAGAATTCCCACTGATCTATAATTAATTATGTAGTAACAGCTAAGATTCACCGACTACTAACTATAACCACTGCATGTATTAACTCATTTAATTCTCATAATAACCCCACGAGACAGGTATTATCTTTACCCACCTTTCACACGTGAGGAAACTGAGGATTAGAGGTGAAGCAGTTTGCCCAAAGTCAGCCAGCTTACCAGGGCCGAGACGGCACGCAGGCTGCACTCGGCACACGTCAAACGTTCACACAGGCGCACGAGCACCCACACGACACACTGCAGGGATCACTCGGCACACGTCAAACGTTCACACAGGCGCACGAGCACCCACACGACACACTGCAGGGTGGCCTGGGACACTCCCTCGCGGACAGTTAATGGTCAGCTAGTAACGCAGCAAGCAGCCCTGCGGAGCTGACGATGAGTAAGGAACGTAAGTGCACATTAAAAATATTTCCCATAAAAACACGGTGAGATGAAAACTTTTCATTACAGTTTTAAATCCTTACTTATAAACATTTTAAAGGAATCTCACTGAATGTCATTGATTACAGAACAATGCAGCAAATGTTCCTCCAACAGAGCACAGCCGTCAGCAACACAACAGCTCTGTCGGCACAACGCCCTCACCCGACTGCCGTCCCGGCGTCCCAGCGGCCGTCCCATGGGTTCTCAGGCAACACACTGAACCGACGCCAACCGTTCATCCATCCCCACTCCTTCTGTGCCCACAACCTCGCGTCACTGAGGAAGAAACGTCCCTGGGTCTGCGAAAGGACAGAGCTGCTGGAACTGAAACCCTATTCGTACCCTGGGACCGTCAGGGGAGAACCGGTGATACTGTCACTAAACACTTTTCCTAAAACACACCTGCTCATCCGTCAACAGCGTCCCAAGGCTGTACCAGTAAAAGGTAACATGCCGTTACCAAACTCCAGCTCTCAACGCACACGAGCTTAAACACTGACGTATTAAAGCACAGTCCAAGGAGAAAACTGACGTAAACAAAAACGTCCCCCCCCCCCAGCAAAAGGACTGATTCCATGATGTAAGCCTAGTATTTCTGTCATACCCATCACACAGCTCCCTTTTTTCAGCGAGGGTTAGTATTTGGCTGTTTTAGCTCCTTCCTTACTCTCACCCTAAAAAACTCACTTTTTGTTTTGACTTTGCCACCACTACTTTCTTACATTCTGGGTTGTTTTGTTCTTAATATACCGGGCTACGAAGGGCCTTTCGTAACATCCCAAGACATCGAGACTCTTTATAGACTGGAACAGTAAAGTTTTAATAGAAATACTGACCAAAAAGCATAAAGAATAATACTGCTTCTAGTAAATTTTGATACAAGGGAAAAAAGACAACGGCTGCCTGTAAGAACCCCACAAGCACTCCCACACAGCTGAGACTTGGGGTGTGAGCACTGTCAGACGGTGAGCATCTGTCCCCATCCTGCGCAGATTTACTCAGGTCTGTTCCCAGGCATAAACATAATTAGGCTCTAGAGCATACGAAATCACTCAAGGGAAAGTAAGTTTTTAGAGAGCTTTTCATATCTTATCCAAAATAGATGATCTCTCATTTCCCAAAACAATATTTCAGCTGCTTTAATTATGAAATGTAAACAAAAATAAGAAAACACTGACCAGATTGGCTGAAACAGAAACAAAATAAAAGCTAAACAAATGAACTAAAAACATAGCAATTAAGTTCAAGAGAATTGTAGGAAATCTTGCTTGTTGGGTGGTAGGGGGCAAAAGGAAGAAAATGGGGGACATCTGTAGTAGTGTCAACAATGAAAAAAATCTTGCTTGTTATATAAAATGCATTTCTGCTATCTACCATCACCAGTAATTCTTAAAACAAGTGGCTAATAAAAGTTTATTACAATAATAAATTCAGTTTCACAGAATTTTTAAATTTCAAAATACACAAACATATTTCCCTTGAAAAATAATATTAATGGAGACTTAATTTCTTAAATTATTTTTTATTGATTTTGATATTATACTTGTCTCAATTTCCCCCCTTTGCCCCCCACCATCTCCCACTCCCTCGGGCAATCCCCCCACCACTGTCCATGTCCATGGGTCAGGCGTGTAAGTTCTCTGGCTGCTCCATTTCCTACACCGTACTTTATGTCCCCGTGGCAATTCTGTAACTACCTATTTGTACTTCCCAATCCCTGCACCTCCTCACCCATTCCCAACACCACCCTCCCATCTCACAGCCATCAAGATGCTGTCCATACCCATGATTCTGTCCCTGTTCTTGTTTGTTTGTTTGTTCTAAGATTTTATTCATTTATTGTTAGAGAGAAGGGAAGGGAGGGAGAAAGAGACGGAGAGGAACATGAGTATGTGGTTGCCTCTTGTTTGCCCTCTACTGAGGACCTGGCCCACAACCCAGGCATGTGCTCTGACTGGGAATCAAACCAGTGACCCTTTGGTTCACAGGCTGGCACTCAATCCACTGAGCCACACACACCAGGGCTTGGTTTGTTATTTAGATTTCTTGTAGATAGATATGCATTTTTTGCCATTTTACTGTTCATAATTTTCATCACCTTTTCCTTACAGAAGTCCCTTTAACATTTCCTATAATAATGGCTTGGTGGTGAAGAACTCCTTTAGTTTTTTCTTGTCTGGGAATCTCTTTATCTGCCTTTCCATTCTAAATGATAGCTCTGCTGGGTAGAGCAATCTTGGCTGAAGGTCCCTGCTTTTCATGACTTTGAGTATTTCATGCCTAACCTTTCTAGCCTGCAGTTTCTGTTGAGAAATCAGCTGACAATCTCATGGGAACTCCCCTGTAGGTGGCTAACTTCTCTTCTCTTCTCTTGCTGCTTTTAAGATGTTCTCTTTATCTTTAACCTTTGGCATTTTAATTAGTATGTGTCTGGGAGTGGTCCTCTTTGCATCCACTTTGTTTGGTGCTCTGTGCTTCCTGGACTTGCATGTCTATTTCCTTCCCCAAATTAGGAAGTTTTCTTTCATTATTTTTTCAAATAGATTTCCAATTTCTTGCTCTTTCTCTTCTCTTTCTGGCACCCCTATGATGTAAACGTTGGAGTGCTTGAAGTTGTCTCAAAGGCTACTTACATTATCCTCTTTTGGGGATTTTTTTCTTCTTGTTGTCCTGATTGGTTGTTTTTTGGTTCCTTATGTTCCAAATTATTGATTTGTGATTCTCAGCTTTATCCACTATATGGCTGTCCCCTTGTAAATTGTTCTTTATTCAATTAGTGTATCCTTCGTTTCTGACTGGATTTTTATGCTGCACCCTTATAACTAGTGCTTTGAATTCTGCATCTGATACATTGCTTATCTCCATTTCATTTAGTTCTCTTTAGGGAGATTTCATCTGTTTTCATTTGGGACATGTTTCTTTGTCTCTTCATTTTGGCTGCCTCCCTGTGTTTCCATAGATTTGGTAGAGCTGCTTTGACTCTGTGTCTTGGTAGCGTGGCCTAATGTAGTAGGTGTCCTGCAGGGTCCAGTGGCACAGCCTCCCCGATCACCCAAACTGGGTCCTCAAGGTGCACACTCCATGTGGGCTGTGTACACCCTCCTCTTATAGTTGAGCCTTCACTGCTATTGGCAGGTCAATGGGAGGAATCTACCTAGGCCAGTCAGCTGCAAGAACTGGCCGTGACCACTGACCACCAACATCTGTCCTCTGTGGAGGATCAGCTGTGCAGGGGCAGAGTGGTGGTGCCCCAAAGTGGTCTGTAGCTGTCCACTGGGTGTGCAGGTCAAGGTCAGCCCCCACCTGTGTTCTGCCTGAGGCCACCCTGCACAAACTATAAGGCAGTCTGAGATATCTAGACTTGTGCGGGGCTTGGAGATTCGCAGGCTAAGCCAAACTGTGAATCTAGGCTGCCTGCTGCTAGTGTTGGGCCTAGGGCCACCTAGCAATAGGTTTGTGGCCTGGGGGCTCACTGAGGCCAGTTATTGCTTGTTTCACAGGATTCAGCAAGGTGTGAAGCCTGAGCCAAATCAGCCATTCATATGGAAAAGTCAGTTAACAGTTTGGGTGGGCTGTAAGTTGGGTGGGAAGGTGACTCGGGATATCCAGGGTGGGGTAAACAATGTTAGCCAGACTGATGGAGTCTCAGATACGGCACTGGCCTGCCAGCCTTGTAGCTCTGTAGTGGGGAGGGCTCAGAAAGGTACAGTGGCCTTTGCCCACCTTTCTGGCTGAGAGAAAACTGTCCCCCAGCTCTCACCTTGATGCCAGACTCGTCAGTTCCTCCCTGTGTGCCACTGGTGCCTTTCAAGCTGCTACTCTGGGGCTGGAGCTCAGAGGGAGGAAATGTGAGTAAGTCCGAGTGTGGGTTCTTCAAGGGGAACTGCTTGGGACTCCAAGAAGTTTCTTCTACCAACTCAATTCCTGCTGGTTTTTGCAGCCAGAAGTTATAAGGACTTAATCTTCCTGAACAATGGAACCCTGGGCTATGGGGCCTGGTGTGGGGCTGGGACTCCTTGCTCCCAAGATACCCCTCCTGAAGTTTCATCCACCGCATGTGGATGTGGGACCAGCCTGTTCTGCGGCTGCCCCCCTCCTACCAGTCTGGGTGGATGTGGTTTCTTTAATTCTATAGTTATCCGACTTCCATTCACCTCAATTTCATCACCTCAAGTTCTGAGTGGTGGCTGTTCTGTGTTTTAGTTGTAACTTGGATGCGGTTGTGCAAGGACCTGAGCCATGTCTGCCTACGCCTCCATCTTGACCAGAAGTGGAGACTTACTTTAAACATGGAAATAAACTGTATTTTTCTTTCACAATTGGAATGTGTCAACCATTGTAAAAAAGTGATGTATTTAAATAGTTTAAAACATAATTGAGACATAGGAAACTGGCAATCTTCTTTGTCAAAAGGGCCATCAGTCAAGTGATTGAGCATCAAGGCAACAGGCCACACAGGACAGCTGACTAACGCACACCTCCAGCGGACTGTGGCGCGGAGCAATGCAGAAAGGTCAGCGTCCCACACAGAAGGGTGTTTATTTGACTGGAGTACTGTTTGATGTGCATGACAATATACTCGCCCAGTTTTCATTCTCACCTAAGTACCTTCTCGGTCTGCCTCATCCATCTGACCTTTAATGCTGGAGCTCACGGTATCAACTGTCACGTGAAACCCCCCAAATCACAGCCCCTTCTCTGCGTATCCAGAGACACTGTAAAATCTCTGGCTGGTCATCTCCCCTGTGCCGCACTGCCTTTAAACCTGCTCTTCCTCCAGTGTTCCCCCCTCTATAAATGACACCCATATTTTTCTTCTCAGCTGCTCAGACCAAACCCTTGGAAGACACATTCCTCTCCTCCAAGGACAAGATCCACCATTATCAAGTTCTGTCTACCCTAATCCCTGCACACTTCTTAAATACTCCCTTGCCCAGGCCCCACTGATCTCACCCTAGCCCACGGGCCATCATCATGCACTGCCAGGACAAGTTCAACACCACCTACACTTGGATCGCCCTACTTCCACCCCTGCTCCTCTCGCATCCATTCTCCACAACAGTAGACACAGTAAGTCCTCAGTTAACATCACTGGGTTCCTGGGAACTTCAACTTTAAACAGAGCAACATACAATGAAACCAATTTTACCACATGCCCATTGATACAAACAAGACTTAAGTCCCTACAGCATATTTCTGGCCACAAAACCATCACCTAACTTCGCAATAAAGACCCAAAAAACTTCTAATACTGAACACTGAAACAAATGTAGACTATACATACATTTAAGA